>JACXGM010017552.1:0-19655 GCA_016801145.1 Umbra pygmaea | reverse complement strand
GTGTCTCCCAGGTGGCTTGTGGCAAACTTTAAACAACACTTTTTATGGATATCTTTCAGAAATGGCTTTCTTCTTGCCACTCTTCCATAAAGGCCAGATTTGTGCAGTATACGACTGATTGTTGTCCTATGGACAGACTCGCCCACCTCAGCTGTAGATCTCTGCAGTTCATCCAGAGTGATCATGGGCCTCTTGGCTGAATCTCTGGTCAGTCTTCTCCTTGTATAAGCTGAAAGTTTAGAGGGACGGCCGAGTCTTGGTAGATTTGTAGTGGTCTGATACTCCTTCCATTTCAATATTATCGCTTGCACAGTGCTCCTTGGGATGTTTAAAGCTTGGGAAATCTTTCTGTATCCAAATCCGGCTTTAAACTTCTCCCCAACAGTATTTCGGACCTGCCTGGTGTGTTCCTTGTTCTTCATGATGCTCTCTGTGCTTTCAACGGACCTCTAAGGCTATCACAGAGCAGGTGCATTTATACGGAGACTTGATTACACACAGGTGGATTATATTTATCATCATTAGTCATTTAGGTCAACATTGGATCATTCAGAGATCCTCACTGAACTTCTTACTCTTGACCTTCTCCGAAAACCAGTCACTCTTGACCTTCTCTGAAAAAAGGGAGGATCTGGTTCATGCTGGAATAAAACTATCCCACTCTATTGCTGCAAGCCCCCAGATACCAACCAGAAAGCGCAGAGGCCCCCAAGCTCCCCCTATTCCACCGGTGAGAAAGCTTCGCCCCCTCCCACAGCGCAACTCTCAGTGATGTGTCAGGTCCTCGCTATGATAACAGTATCAAATGTTTACAGAACAAGCGGGAACCCAGCGTGCCTGTATCTTTCTCTATTCCTGTTTTTTTACATAACAGAAAGTCTAGGGCTGTCTCAAGGCAAATAGCAAACCCATCTAATCTACTGTCTATTACATGTCAAACTAAAATTGCTGTGGAGAAAAGCAATAATACCACTGTTAAATTAGCACTTTTAAACATCCGTTCACTTAAAAATAACTCACTTCTAGTCAATGATTTAATAACCACCAACAACCTAGATTTGATTATTTTATGGGAAACCTGGTTAGAACAGAGCTGCAGTGCAACAGTCCTCAATGAAACAGCCCCTCCTAACTTTAATTTTATGAGTGTCTGCAGAACAGTTAGGAGAGGAGGATGTGTAGCTGCCCTTTTTAAAGATGTCTGTCAATGTAAGCAAGTGTCATTTGGAAATTACCTGTCTTTCGAATATCTGGGAATGGTGTTAAAAGTTGCTCCACTTATTCTACTTGTCATTATTTACTGGCCTCCGAAAAACTCTCCAGCCTTTGTTGAGGACTTCACAGAATTGCTATCAGCAATTTCCTCAGAATTTGAATGTCTTGCTATTGCTGGAGATTTTAACATTCACATAGATAATGCAGAAAGCAATATGGCGAAAGATATCATAGCTGTTTTAAATACATTTGATTTGACTCAACATGTACATGAATCCACACACAACAGAGGACACACCCTAGACTTACTTATCAGTAAGAGCCTAAACATTTCATTGATTATTGTTAAGGATGTAGCACTATCTGATCATTTCTGTATTTTCTTTGATATATTGATCTCTCCTAACATTAAAGCTAGATCTGTGTCTGTCAAAAAGAGATGCCTGAATGAAAACACTAGGGTGCTATTTATGAAGACTTTATCTTTAACACCAAGCATATCTGCAGACTCTGTCGATTTTCTCCTTGATTCCTTTAACTCAAAAGTTAAGAGTGCAATTGATGATATTGCTCCTGTGAAAGTCAGGAAGAAAAATGGCAGACAAAAGGCACTATGGAGAAACGTAACAACAGTTCAAAATATGAAGAGAAATTGCCGAAAATCTGAGCGCATGTGGCGGAAGACAAAACTTGAAGTCCATTATGACATCTATAAAAACACCCTTCATGCCTTCAATGTAGAACTAGGCAAAGCTAGACAGAACTTTTTCTCAAATATTATAAACAGCAACATTAACAACACATGCACTCTTTTTGCTACTGTGGAGATATTAACAAAACCCCCAAGTCACATTCCCAGTGAAATGCTCTCAGACATTAAATGCAGTGAGTTTGCTTCTTTCTTCTCAGAGAAAATCAAAAATATCAGAAATGTGATCAGCACATCTTTGAGTTCCACTGAGGTCAGACAGATCAGACCACAACCTCAGAAATTAGTCACTATGTCTGTTTTCGGAGCAATTAATGGTAACATTCTGGAAAAAACAGTACAGCACCTTAAAACATCAACATGCGCCCTTGTCACACTTCCCACATCTTTTTTAAAAAGTGTGTTTAACTGTTTAGAAGCAGAGCTCCTAGAATTAGTAAATTCCTCACTTCTTTCTGGGACTTTTCCAAAGTCCCTAAAAACTGCAGTTGTTAAGCCCCTCCTGAAAAAGAGCAATTTGGATCACACTGTACTGAGCAACTACAGACCAATCTCAAATCTCCCTTTCATAGGCAAAATCATTGAAAAAGTTGTTTTCAATCAGCTGAACAAATTCTTAAGCTCAAATGGACACTTTGACAATTTTCAATCTGGCTTCAGACCAAATCATAGTACAGAGACAGCGCTCGTAAAGATAATAAATGATATTCACCTCAATACAGATACAGGCAAACTATCAGTGCTGGTACTACTCGACCTCAGTGCTGCATTTGACACTGTCGACAACAACACACTTCTTGACAGGCTGGAAAACTGGGTCGAGCTTTCTGGGATGTTCCTAAAATGGTTCAGGTCATACCTAGAAGCGAGAGGTTACTATGTGAGTATAGGCAACCATAAGTCTGAGTGGACATCCATGACATGTGGAGTCCCACAAGGCTCAATTCTCGCGCCACTCCTATTCAACCTGTATATGCTCCCACTGAGCCAAATAATGAGAAAGAAACAAATTGCTTACCACAGCTATGCAGACGATACCCAGATCTACTTAGCCCTATCGCCTACCGACTACAGCCCCATTGACTCCCTATGCCAATGCATTGATGAAATCAACAATTGGATGTGCCAAAACTTTCTTTAGTTAAACAAAGAGAAAACCGAATTCATTGCATTTTGGAAACAAAGATGAAGTTCTTAAGGTGAACGCATACCTTGATGCTAGGGGTCAAACAACTAAAGATCAAGTCCGGAATCTTGGTGTGATTCTTGAGTTAGACCTTAGCTTCAGTAGTCATGTTAAAGCAATAACTAAATCAGCATATTATCATCTTAAAAATATCTCAAGAATTAGATGCTTTGTTTCCAGACAAGACGTAGAGAAACTTGTTCATGCTTTTATCACCAGCAGGGTGGATTATTGTAATGGCCTCCTCACTGGTCTTCGCAAAAATACCATAAGACAGCTACAGCTCATACAGAATGCTGCGGCCAGGATTCTAAGCAGAACCAGGAAATATGAGCATATCACACCAGTCCTCAAGTCTCTACACTGACTCCCAGTCACATTTAGGATAGACTTTAAAGTATTATTACTGGTATATAAATCACTCAATGGCCTAGGACCTAAATACATTGCAGATATGCTCATTGAATATAAACCCAACAGACCACTCAGATCATCAGGATTACATCAGCTAGAGATACCAAGGAATCAGACAAAACGCGGAGAATCTGCTTTTAGCTACTATGCCAGCCACAGCTGGAACCAGCTCCCAGAGGAGAACAGATGTGCTCCAACAGTAGTCAACTTTAAATCCAGACTCAAAACACATCTGTTTAGCTACGCATTTACTGAATGAACTCTGTGCTAAGTCCAAACTGATTGCACTATATTTTATATGGTTTGTTCAGTCTCTTTTTTTTCTCAAACTGTACTATTTTTCTAATTGTTTTTCACTCTTATTTTAATTGCTTTAATTTTACCTTCAATCTGTTTTAAATTTTTATGTTTTCCTGTTTATGCAAAGCACCATTGTGTATGAAATGTGCTATATAAATAAACTTGCCTTGCCTTCTGGAGAGTTTGCTGCACTAAAAGTAAAGGAGCTGAATATTTTTGCTCGCCCAATTTGTCAGTTTTTTATTTGTTAAAAAAGTTTATATCCAATAAATTTTGTTCCACTTCATGATTGTGTCACACTTGTTGTTGATTCTTCACAAAAAAATACAGTTTCATTTCTTTATGTTTGAAGCCTGAAATGTGGCAAACGGTCGAAAAGTTCAAGGGGGCCGAATTCTTTCGCAAGGCACTGTATATCAGTTTTGCTCACCAAAAAGATTGGTTTGCTCATTTAATTCTACCAAAGTAATCAACTCCTTCAGGTGCAAATCTGGTTGACATCAATCTTTCAGGTGTTTTAAACGTTGGCTTAGAGCATATACTGTAGCAAGTTATCTTTATTCAGCTTAGAAATATACATTTGAGAATATATTTTTAGAGAGCCATGGTGTCATGCAAAAAAAGTCACTGAAGCTATGTGCAATTGTTTTGTGACATTGAAGAGTTATTCATGATAATGTGGTATGTGAAAAGCATGCCCGTAGGATCTGGTTTTGCAAACAACAAAGAAATTACATAAAGATCTACATGGGGCATACAATAGTAACAACCTAAAGTGAAAGGTCCTTTGTGACTTTTTCTGACACCAAACGGTAACTAGAAAAATCTTCCAGGGGACAAGGAAAAAACAATCCAGAGAATGTCTGAAAAACATCCTTTGTGACACCCCTGGGACGAAACGCAATCTAGACAAAAAAGTTAATAAATGATTAATAGGATGCAGATGGCTCAGTGGTTAGGGAGTCAGACTTGTATTCAAACTGTTGACGGTTCGATTTCCGACTGTGCTTTTGTGCCCTTGGGCAAGGCATTTTACTTTAAGTTGCTCCAGGGGGAATGTCCCTATACTTACTCTAAGTCACTCTGAGTAAGAGTGTCTGCTAAATGACTAAAATGTAACTATAATATTGGTGGGGTCATACAGGATTTCTTTAATAGGGCCCAGATAGGGCCAATCCTGGCTATGCCCCAGGGTACGATATTTGGATGTGAATAACAAGTGCAAAATTAGGTTTAGCATGAAAGGGCATGGTGGAGAACAGCATGGTTGGGTTTTTCTATGGGATTTTTATCGAGCTCAGAGGGCCTATTAAGACTCTTTCAAGATAACTTCAATATCTCAATTATGACAGATAGATTCAGGCATTAAATTGATATGCTTAGGCCCATAGACTGTGAAGATGGGTCTTTGAACCAAATCAAATGGAGCTGTAAAAGCATGCTTCATAGTACAGTTCACTAAGAATCGTAAATTAATGTTATCAAGCAACAAACTATGTGATGGAAAACCATGGATTAACAATTAACTAAAATAATACAATCATCTGTGACAGGTACGGTACTGTACAGCGAGTAAGAACCTTTGCAGATTAAAAACAATGTCTCACCTGATTACTTATTGTACTGCCAATCACACACTGTAGCATTAGTTACTGTCATGAAATAAACAAAACATCGGCACTGAAATGCAATATATTGAATACAATCTGTTGTGTATGTAGCAACACATTAAATAGTACCGTAGTATTATTCTATCATTATACAGTTTTTTGCTTTTCTCTGAGATAGTGCTGTCTGTTTTCACAAATATAATTTTGTATGTTCTTTTGTGAGTAAGGTCTAAAAAGTTGAGTGCAGTCTGGCGGATAGATGCTGGATGATCAGTGCTGGGACGAAGTGTGAAGATCGGCTTCTATGGTTGGATTCCATTCAGGCCTCTTGAAGATTAAAACAAAACACGCATCCCAAATGGTACCATGTTCATGGGTACTTTAGCTCAGGGGTGTCCAAACCCTTCCATGGAGGGCCTAGTGTATGCTGTTTTTTGTTCTTTCCCTTCAATTAGAGCCAAATTAGGACCTAGACTGCTCGGTGAGGGGAGATCCTAACCAATTAGTGAGCTACTCCATCAGCCTTATACAAGGTAAAGGCGATACATTGCATACACTAGGCCCTCCATGGAAGGGTTTAGACACCCCTGCTTCAGCTGATAAATTGTGCACTACTTAGGGATCACAAATAGGACATTCTTGAAATAATAGCTTTTCATTTAGAGTTATTTTGAGGTTTTGGGCTGCAGTGGATTTGAGCATGATTCTTTTTCCTGGAGCTCAGCTCTATGAGTCTTCCACTGGGTGAGAAATAGAGACAAAAGAGAACACATTATGTTTTATGATTTTTTTTATTTGAACAGTAAGAAGGTAAGAGCTTCCTTTGATGTAAATTCCTGGATCTGCATGTGAAGAAGCAAAATGCTAATTCTACCAGGAGCTAGATACAGTCTCCTTCATCCATAACCAATAGGAATAATTTGACTTTTTCCTAAGCTAGGGGAATTAGTGTGATTTAAAAAGCTTAGCAGTATATTTTAAATATGCCAGCGGATGAGATTTCATGATTCAAGGAAAGTATTTTACCCTTTCCCAAATTATTAAACATGCGTGAATGGCAATTTGATATGTATCATAATGAAGGTACCATGATCAGTACATGTAATCTTTTGTCTAATGTCAGATAATCATAATTTATTTATGATTTATTTGATTTATTTATCTGACCTTCTGAACAAGTTTGCCCTGTAGAAACTATTAAAAAAGCTACATTGTTGATTTCATATCCACATTTTCACCCTAAAGAAATGCTTATTCATGAAAAATAAAAACCAACATAGTATATACTCAAAATCAACATTACAAATTATATTTCATGGGATCCCCTTAGAATCCATGGTTAAACTAAGCATAACGCCTGGCTAATGTTTCCATTATTTCCCTCAGATGTTTTAATCATGTCCTATGACGTTTTATTAATTCAACATGTTTTATTTATTCTTTCTTCAGTCAATTTATTTTCCTTAATATTTTTATTCATCACTTAAATATTTTCAATCGCTCCCTCTGATTCTATTTATATATTTTCCAACTTTGTCATTCATACATTTTTGGATCTTTCCTGCAGTCTCCTAAATGTCTTTATCATTAACCAATCCAAGTTCATTTTACTTCAATCGGGGCTTGATAAACAAATCTTTTTTTAAATCAAAATCGTCAAGGTTATCCTACGCCTACTAACCCTGAATTGTTGTTTTTTTTGCTGTAAGGTCAGTTGTACATGTAGCCCTAAAAATGTTCAAGGTGGTGGCCACTTGCAGATAACTTTTTTAGTGCTTAAGGGTCTGTTCGAGAAACTATCCGCCACACAATAACACCACCAGCCTGAACCATTGATAGAAGGCAGGATAGGTCCATGCTTTTCAGCCAATTTCTAACCCTACCATCTAAATGTCCCATCAGAAATTGAGACTCATCAAACCAGATACCATTTTTTCAAATCTTCTATTTTTTCAAATTTTAGACAAATCATAGCCTTATTTTCCAGTTCTTACCTGACAGAAATGGCACCCGGTCTTCTGCTGCTGTGCATTCTAAGATACTTCTCTGCTCTTCTTGATTGTAATGAGTGGTTATTTCAGCTACTGTTGCCTTTCTGTCAGCTTGAACCAGTCTGGCCATTCTCCTCTGACCTCTGCCATCAACAAGGCATTTTCACTCAGAGAACTGCTGCTCACTAGATATTTTCTCTTTCAGACCCTTCTCAGTAAACCCTAGATATAATTGTTTGGTAAAATCTCAGTAGATCTTTCTGAAATACTCAAACCAGCCCGTCTGGCACTAACAACCATGCCACGTTCAAAGTCAAATAAATCACCTTTATTCCCCATTCTAAAGCTTGGTTTTAACTTCAGCAGATCATATTGAACAGGTCTACATGCCTAAATGCATTGACTTCCTCCCACCTGATTGGCATTAACGAGCAGTTAATGAAGTGGCCGGTGAGTGTACAGTATGTTGATCATTTCCTGAAAAGTAGATGTTTTCGAGATAGGGTTTCCATCCAGCAGAAAATATATGTTAAAGGGGAATTTCACACTGGGGGACCCTTTGATCAGGTCTAAGAGATTTCTAGGCCAGTGAGATATTTTTATCACATAACTGGCCAAAAGTTATCCAACAAATCCTATGATACCTTCTATTTTATTAAAATGCAAGCAAGATCTTGAAAGAAACACCAGGTGGATGCAATTAACTGCCAGGTAATAGGAAAAATCTGAAATTATTTGGCCCTTCAGGACATTGGAATTGGACACCCCTGTTTAGCAGATATTTATAAATGTCCAAGTCGAAAAGAAATCTCTCTTTAAAGGACAGTTACACTCCCTGCTCTGGCCCAGTCCATCCCCAACGGTGGCTTTTTTATTCAGTTGGCACATTGTTTTATCCATCAAAGTAATTGGATGCTCCAGAGCATCCATGTGGACGTTTCTATTAATACAGATATTGCTCATCTAGTTTGTCTGCAATCTTATTGCGGCAATGTACGGTACATTCTATAAACATGTACATGGACTAGTACAGACACAGGGATTGTCACAGTGCGGTGTAGTGTGGAGAGAGAGAGGGAGACCTATGCAGGTCGATGGTTGTTGCTTTTGTTTTTAATGTATACAGACAATCCGGGAAACACTTACTGTATTTTGCAGTTGCAGGTGAACAGCCGAAGCAAGTGCACAATGAGTATACCTATACAGCTTACTGGCGACTGGCTCAGTTGTTAGTATCTCTTTTAGGTTGTTGAATCATGCTTCCTGTTCATGAGACCACATTGTGTAGACAACTAGGGAATGAACTTGGCCAGGTAAGTAACCATACCTAGGAACCTTCTGACTTCCTCTCTGCTTTGTAGTCATTCCATGTTGACTATAGCTGCCGTCTTCTCGGATATGGCCTAACTCCGTCCTCTGAGACCACGTCTCTTATAATGTGACAGCAAACTCATATTTGTCCCTGTTGAGGTTCAGATTGGACTATTGTGTCAGATCAAGGACCTGTTTCAGTCGAGCATCATGTTCTTCTCTAGTAGAACCCCAGACAATGATGGCGTCCATCATTGTTTCAACCCCTGGTATGTGCTCGAAGTTCATGTGGATCGTTCTATGGTACACTTCTGGTGCGGATAGAATGCCATAAGGGAGACGAAGAAAGCGGTATCTGCCTTCTGGTGTATTAAAGGTACACAACTTTGAACTTGGCTCATCAAGCTTCATCTGCCAGAAGCATGACGATGCATATAATTTGCTGAACCACTTGGCACCGGCAAATTGTGACATAATTTCCTCTCGTGGGCAACTTGTAGTTCTCTCTCTTTATCGCTCTGTTAAGGTCTTGTGGGTAAGGCACACTCATAGGTCTCCATTCTTCTTCAGTGTTATTACCCACAAGCTCACCCACTCTGTTGGCTCTTCTATTTTCACGATGACATTTAGCCTCAAAATGCTTGCTAACTCGGCTTTGAGCTCTTCTCTCAGGGCAAATGGTACTTTCATTATTTTATCAACACTTATTCTTTGTACACCTGGCAAGCATCCCAGTCCTTGGAATACATCTTTGTACTCGTCCGTAAGTGTGTTGTGATCTGTTGCATTCTGTGATGTCACTATGAACACTTCTAACTAAATCTATGTACTCAGATCTAGTATTGGTTGCACATTCTTTTGAACTATCAGCAGTTGTGACTTTATACGCTACCCTTAACTGGAACACTAACTGGAACATTTTCCAGCTACCCCTAACTGGAACACATTCACCTGTCACTTTTATTTTAGCTGGGTGTATTTTGCTTTAATCGAGAGAGTTTTGTAGTCCTCCTCTGACAATAAGTTAACCTGGGCCCCAGTATAGAGTCTGATCAAGTTTGATCATTTGGTCAATGGAACAATACATTGAGAGTTGTCTGAATCACTGGTTTGTACTGAATCCACAGATAATTCTTTCTGCTACTCCTCAAATGGATGGACCTTCTTCTTTGTGACAGCGTCTCTGCAGCATATGGCATAATGGTTTCTTTTCCCACAATTATTGCAGGTTTGACCAAAGACTGGACAAGAGTTTGGCACAGATGCTAATACTACATACACAGAGCGTATGCATAGACAATTAACACCCAGCTTACTACACCTTTTCTTTGACAGCAGATCTTACTAGTGACAATACATTAATGAATCTCGGCTTCCTCCTGTTCACCCGATCTTAAATAAAGCCTGAGTATACCAGCTGTAATCAGCAGTAGAACACACCTGCACAATATTACCTCAATTTGAACAGACTATTGCTCTAAGTGAACAGCAGAAGGGGCCTGTGCATAACACTGGTCATATACTACACTATTAACAAACACAATAATATTGAAGACATACAAATAAACCCAATGCATGAATATAACACAAGTCTATTTCTCAGTTAATTTGTCACAACATGTCCATGCCAGCCCACCCTGGCCTGGATGTGACACAAACATCAAATATTTTGTGTTTCGAACAAACTCATGGATGGTATTGTGTCTCTGGGCTCTTTGGATCACTGAACTCAATCTCAGACACCCGTGATAATTAGTTTGCCAGGTGAGCCCAATTAGGAGCCAATTAGGAAAACTACTTAAGAAGGATGTTCCAAATTATTAAGCAGGCCACAGGTTTCAAGCAATATGGGAAAGACAAATTATCTCACTGCTGCAGAAAAGCGTAAAATAGTGCAATGCCTTGCACAAAGTATGAAAACATTAGATATTTCATGAAAACTTAAGCGTGATCATTGTACTGTGAAGAGATTTGTGGCTGATTCAGAGCCAAGACGGGATTGTGCAGATAAAGGTATAATGAGGAAGGTTACTGCCAGACAAGTTCATCGGATTAAATGAGGAGCTGCTAAAATGCCATTACACAGCAGCAGACAGCAATTTGACTTGGCAGGTTTACTCAGTAACTATTTATTTCTGTAACAATAAAATATTTATATGCGTTTTGGAAAGAGGTCTAAGGTAAGACAAACTGTGTGTTTTTTTTTTATTTTTACAATGACAAAAACCTTTTACATGCGAAGATTTCAGCACTGGACAGCACCAAGCGCTCAGCATTAACAACACAATACATATGTATACATACTTCACACTTAAATCATTTATTAAAATGAACACCACATCACAATGTTATTGATGATGTAATGGATTAAAAGTAGCCTAATGCAGGAAACTGCGCTCATGACGTGGACAATTGCAGTGTGAATTATATGTGTAAAACAGCGCACTGGACAGCACCATGCACTCAGAATTAACAACACAATATGCATTATCAGGAGTGTGCATACTTCACACTGTGATTGAGTCCAGACCTTTTTTTATTGTTCATTGCCACAAGAACAAGAGGTATTACATATTCACAATATCACCTGACCTTCATGCGGTCAGTCTGAAGGTTTAGCTTTGCAAGACTACGGGGGCTAAACCGGGGTTATTGAAAATTGGATGGGGCTATAGCCCCCTCTAGCCACGGTGTAGCGCCGTCAATGGTTGTGACGTGATTGGTGTTGCAACATGTAAACATAAATTAGCTTTTAGATAATGCATATTGACTTGCCTTGAGTGTTTTTGATCAAATAAGAACTCATTTTCAAACAGTCTTGTTTACTGATGAGTGCTGTCCAACCCTGGATGGTCCAGATGGATGGAGTAGTGGATGGTTGGTGGATGGCCACCATGTCATAAAAAGGCTGCGATGCGACGTCAGCAAGGTGGCAGAGTCTTGTTTTTTTGGGGGGATAAAACAGCCGTCGTGTTCTCTGGGTCAAAGAGGAAAAGGACCATCCAAGCCATTAGCAGTGTCATGTCTAAAAGCCAGCATCTGTCATGGTATGGGGGTGTGTCATTGCCCATGGCATGGGTAACAAGCACATCTGTGAGGGCAACATTAACAAAGAAATTTATGTTGCTGTTTCCAGGGACATCCCTGCGTTTTCCAGCAGGACAACGCCAAACCACATTCTGCCCAGATTACAAGGACATGGTTGCATAAGCAGAGAGTCCAGTTGCTAGCATGGCCTACCTGCACTCCTGACCTTTCTCCGACTGAGAATATGTGGTGCATTATGAAGCACAAAATGGGGCAATGTAGGCCCTGTAAAGTTGCACAGCTGATGACATACATAATGGATGAATGGGAGAATTCTGCCTGATAAACTTTTGGGCCACAAACTTTAAAGGTAAAGGGGCAGTACCACCATTTACCATGAACAAAAACAGAGGAAGTTGATCATTACAAATTCACTGTGCTGTTTATGAATACTGTGTATAAATACAATCTTGTGCATGTGAAAAATTAACTTGATTTAATTAGTGACCTAATGTCTATGAAAACTGAAGAGAAACTTTATATATATTATGTAGAGATATTTCTTTACAATAAGGCATTGCTATTAATCTAAATGGTGATATGATAAGTTTAGAACCTATTAAGAAACTCAATTGTTTGATTGGTTCATTGTTAACTGTGGTCATGACCTAACTATCTTAGGAAGGACAGAATCTGGCACTTATCAAGCCTGGTAATGCTTGAACTTGTGAAAAATGAAATTCTGGCATTACATAAAAAGAGAATGAAAGTCATCCGAGAACATAATGAACATGGATCAATTTTTAATGGTGCATTAATAAATTATTTTTTGCCATGTAATTTCCTGAGGCTGAAAATTAAGCTCCACATTTCTCAGATAAGACCACTAGGTTTGCTTTCAATACCTACACGTTTCACAAATCCTACAGTATATATGAAACAAATCAGGGTTCAAAATTACTTACTTTTTGGGTGGTCCCCTAAAATTTTATTATAAAAAATTCTGAAGACTTGTTACACTATATACTGTAGGCAAAATTTTGAGGACACCCCTAATAATGGAGGAGGGATAATGGACTTGGGCTGTTTTTCATGGTTTGGGCAAGGCCCAGTAGTGTAGTGGTGTCTGGAGAAGTGGGTATACACTAGCGGGTAACCCCCCAACCCAGGAGCAAAACACTTATATAAATGTAATTCCCGACATGATAAGGTGAATCACAGCAACTCAGTTAAATGCTCCAAGGTTACAAATTATGGCAGTCCCATGCACCTTCAAGCGGTTTATTCATATGCAAATGTAATTTATCCTCCCTTATGTTACATTACATGGGATCTTGTAAAACAGATGGCCACTGGATTGAATAATAATGATGTGAAAAAACTGTACCTATTTGGTAGAAGTATTACTTTGTTTCAAAGTAATCCATAATCTGAACCAAAATCTTTGGGGAAACAATTAATGCACCTTTGTCTAGGACAGGGTCATGCACAGACCTTTTCAATAGCATGTTATTGCTTAGATTATTTATTTAGCCTACAACATGAATATATTAAGAAATAAACATGAATGTACACTCACCTAAAGGATTATTAGGAACACCCGTTCAATTTCTCATTAATGCAATTATCTACTCAACCAATCACATGGCAGTTGCATCAATGCATTTAGGGGTGTGGTCAGAATGGGAAAGAAAGGTGATCTAAGCAATTTTGAGCATGGCATGGTTGTTGGTGCCAGACGGGCCGGTCTGAGTATTTTCACAATCTGCTCAGTTACTGGGATTTTCACGCACAACCATTTCTAGGGTTTACAAAGAATGGTGTGAAAAGGGAAAAACATCCAGTATGCGGCAGTCCTGTTGGCGAAAATGCGTTGTTGATGCTAGAGGTCAGAGGAGAATGGGCCGACTGCTTCAAACTGATAGAAGAGCAACTTTGACTGAAATAACCACTCGTTACAACTGAGGTATGCAGCAAAGCATTTGTGAAGCCACAACACGCACAACCTTGGGGCAGATGGGCTACAACAGCAGAAGACCCCACCGGGTTCCACTCATCTACATTAGAAATAGGAAAAATAGGCTACAATTTGCAAGAGCTCACCAAAATTGGACAGTTGAAGACTGGAAAAATGTTGCCTGGTCTGATGAGTCTCGATTTCTGTTGAGACATTCAGATGATAGAGTCAGAATTTGGCATAAACAAAATTAGAACATGGATCCATCATGCCTTGTTACCACTGTGCAGGCTGGTGGTGGTGGTGTAATGATTTGGGGGATGTTTTCTTGGCACACTTTAGGCCCCTTAGTGCCAATTGGGCATTGTTTAAATGCCACGGCCTACCTGAGCATTGGTTCTGACCATGTCCATCCCTTTATGGCCGCCATGTACCCATCCTCTGATGGCTACTTCCAGCAGAATAATGCACCATGTCACAAAGCTCAAATAATTTCATATTGGTTTCTTAAACATGACAATGATTTATAATATAAATATGAACAGCTGTAAAAGATAACTTCAGTTGTAATAGGCTATATTCCCTTATTATTCTGTTAGGCTACATTGTCAATTATTGTATTATTTGGTAAACATTTTTCATAACCTTTGGTTAACATGTTTGAGGCACATCATTAAGTAGAGTGGACATTTAGCACAATCTGATGTGTAAAGTATTCCATAAAACAATTTTTTAAATAATTTAAATGCTTTAATTAGTATGTCCAACACTAGTATGTGCCCACCCCGCTGTGCGGGTGCCCACGTCACTGCTGTTTGTGATCACGTTTCCACCTGGTGAGTCAAGCTGTACATCTCCAGAGAGCATTGCGTTCTCCCTACACAAGACCACCAAATTGTGTTAATGCTACACAAAGACTATGGTCATAGTCCATCCATTCCCATCTTCATTTTTGGACAATAGTTGAACACTGATAAACAATGTGATTTTAATACAATGGGCTGTGTACCATCAGATCCCCCACCTGGTACAGCCAGTAGAGGGTTGGCCACCCCCTTGTGTCTGGCCTCTAGGTTTTTTCCTAGGTTCCACCTACTAGTTTTTTTTTCCTAGCCACTCTGCATCACTTGTTGCTTGCTCTTGGGGGTTTTAGGCCCAGTATCTGTCAAAGCACTTTGTGTCAACGGCTTTTGTAATGTTGGTTGATTGATTGATTGACAACATTTCCATTACAAATAGAAGATTTTAGGAAAATGTAGTGTACCATTACTAATAGACTATTGAACACGCTTCACTATTTAACATAACCTGACAGAAACCAGGAGTAATTCAAAAAATGTTCATTGCTAATAATTTAACTTTTTGTATTGGCAGACAATGTATAAACAACACAATTCACATAGAAGTGCAATTCTAATTGGCTGTAGTGGCCTTGGCTGAAGTTAACATTTTGTCTTGACTATTTAGCTAGTTGAGTGTGGTACTGTCCCTGAAATGTCATGCACTTCCCTGCTGAATGGATTGTGTTCACCAAGTCTGGGTTTAGAATCTCTTTCTCTCTCTGCTGCGCGACGGACTGATTCTGTAATTTAGACGGATATCCTCGTAGACAAACAACTAAATGAAGGGTGTGTGGGAGATGTTGAAAGCAACTCTAGACGGCACTCTGCACGACTTCACCGGCAAAATCTGTGTGATTTTGATGCAAAAGTGATTCATATGAACAAATCTTTTAGAGCAGTAATTCAGTACACCCAGTTCACTGAAAAGATTAATTCAAAAAGAACGAATTGTTCAGGATTCTCACATCAGTAGTATGCTGTTAGCTTAGCTGGCAGCACATTTGACTTCAATACCCAGAAAGCTAGCAAGAAACGTTGACTAACGTACTCTTCTAATCATTATAGTTGGAATCTAATCGATCCAACTTTTGATATAGGCTCTTCGAATTTGTACTATAATAAATTATGTAGATATTATCATAATCATAGCACTTACAGGATTTTCATGATTTCAGTCTTAACTGTTTGCGTGGGGTTTCAGTTTGCTGCGTTGAGTTTCATGTGTGCACAAGCAGCAGGACAACAATCTGTGACACTGGCAAGGCCGTAAGCATGACGTGAACATTGGGGGGAACAAATATATATTAGCCTATCAATATATTGGGGGGATGTTTTGAGCATATTTCAATATTGGGGGGGATGTGTCCTCTCCAATATATATTGTGATTACTGCCTTGGACACTGAATAGGAACTCACTCAGAATGGCTGCCCTGATCACTGCCTCGCGTTAGAAAATAAATTAATTACTGCTACAAATGTATAACTTCACTAACGACCTATAATTTTCACAATCATTACCGATTATTTTATTCACTGTTAAAATACAGTTGTCTGGGACCCCCCGAAATCTAAAACAATATTCTTATGGGAGGTACCTAATGACGTTAATCTCCTTAATGTACTTGTGGCAAAATCCTTCTCAACTAACTGTGCGTAATAAACAAGAAGCATCTTTATTCCATAGGAGTAATATGTCACTGATGAGTGGCCAGAGAGTAGGGACAAGATTAGGGTCTGTCTGATCCAATTTGCCCTCGCATGGTTTGCCAACCATATTCAGCCTTAGGGAGTGTCAGGGTTGTCAAGGTATATCTGTACAGCTGTCACATTGCCTGTACTTGTGCCTCTGCATGTTATTATTGCCATTCTCTTTCGTCTTTTTTCCATTAATAAACATGCATTCCCATTCTGTGGCCACTGTTGTCCTTGGGGTTCTTACTGTCACTCTCCATTAGGGTAGCAGGGTAGACCAAGGGAGGGCTGGCAGGGCTTTGAGTCAGAGGGTCAACTGGAGCAGAGCAGTGTTCCCTTCCTATGGCTGGCTGATGTGCCACTCAGTGTCACACACATTAACACGGCCTGCACCCTCCATCCACAGCACACACACAAGCACATGAGCACAGACAAAATAATACACACACCCACACATTTACAGCTGTCACTGTTCCTTTAAAGGCTCTAAATGCAACTCTCTGCAGCTCAGAGCTGGTGGGAAAACAGAACACGGTACCATGAGAGTGTAAAAGCAGAGCTGGTAGGCCTAAACATGGTGTTTCTAAGCCTGGGCTTACCCAGATATTGATGGTCAAATACTAAGGCACAGTATAAATCTGACCCTTTTAGTACAATAATTACCTGATTACATTTTAAAACACCCATAAATTAATGGTTTGGAATTACTGCCTTATGACATAAATGCATTGATTCAGTGCAGCTGGAAAGCCTAGCAACCACTGAAGGAAAATAAAATAAAGTTATTTTGTGGTGCTTGTGTTGCATTATTGGTGCTTCATGGCTGGTGAATTTAGGGTGTTGTTACAATCATTAGAGCAGAGAACAAAACATGTAGCCAATCATTTCACTCAGGCTATGGTTATTGTTGATTAGGCTGCAGCTTTAAAGTTACAACACCATTTAGAAAACTAGGTATCTAAAAGAAACCACTCAAACATTATACAACCCCAATTCCAAAAAAGTTGGGACAGTATAGAAAATACAAAAAAATAGTAATTTGAAAATTCAATTCAGCCTGTACTATATTGAAAACACATTATGTGATGTTTTACTTTGTAAAGTTAATTTATTTTTTTAAATATACGCTCATTTCAAATCTGATAACTGCAACACACCAAAAAAGTTGGGTCAGTCGACTGTTAACCAATGTGTAACATCACCTTTTCTTTTAATAACATTTATTGCATTTCAGGACTGAAGCAGGTGCAATTTCTTTAAGATTGCAAGGGAAGCTTGGTTTCCCCTAAAATGTCAACAAATTTATGGTAAAATATTTACTAATTGTCTATTTATTGCCAAAAAAGTGTTAGAACACACTTGAGGACAAGCTTGTTCAGAATCAGCTACATATAGCAGGTCGACTGACCCGATTTCCTTATCATACTCTATAGTGTCACAGTGCATTTCCCTTTTGAAGCGTCCATGGACTTCAATGGTGCTGCTTTGAACAGTTTTTTCATTGGATAAATGCTGATTAAATAAATGTGATTATTGGTGTGTTCCAGGCAACCCGTTACACTTGTTTTCACAACCTTCTACCTGTGAAAGTGCCATGGAACGGCATTCAAACCTGTAATTTATTACTCGTGAACTCGTATCAGATCGTTGTACTCCCATTTACAGTTTTTGATATCACACAAACATAAACAACAATGGCGACCCCTGTTGATGCTGTAGAGATGCCGGTGATCAACGGTGAGAAATAGAGATAGATATAAATAGGCATGGTAAAGTAATTCTGCACATTGTAATCAAAACAATACACAGAAGGTTGTGTACTATGACAAGTTATGTTTATTAAATGAAGCCCAAAATAGGTAGCTGACTAGAAATTGCTAGTATCAGCTAGCACTAGCTAAAGTCAACTACATAACGTTAATGGTAGGTAGTGGCTAGCTAACATTAACATTAGGTAGCCTAACCTGAACCCTGTCAACAGCACAATGTTTAGCTAGCCAGCTTTGACCTTGTGCCAAATGTCATTATTTACATCATCAGACTCACAAATATGCTGTACATAAACGTAACTAAACCGACTTTCACTCAATCACAGTTTACCTGGATGTTGACATGCCAGGGCATTTTGATGTGGGCAGAACCCAGCCCCTGATGACTCCATGATATCAGTCCCCCCAGGGGTTTTATTTCTTGGATGAGGCAAATACCTCAAGGGTTCCTCTTCATCTCTCACCTCGTAAGCGTTCTGGCAAAGTGGCAAGCAAGTAGCAGACACTTGTTGATGGGTATAAGGCTGTTAGACAACAACGATAATACAGGGAGGGCGGTCATGAGATTCAAATTTTTTGATCAGATGGAATCGTTGTTGGGAGAGCAGCATGATATAGTGCTTCCGATTACAGGAGACAACAATCATGTTAGTGATCCATAGGCGGGAGGTGCTTGGTGCAGGGGGAAAAGAACATGGATGGCCAGTAGACCAACACACCACACCACTGGCATGAAGACCGAGGAGGGCAAGGGGCCACAAAGATATACTGGCAGAAGCAATTCAAAATTCAGAGCAAGCAAGAGAAAGCAGACATAATGGGCCCTATCTTACACCCAACCCAATTGACTTTTTACACCAACACATGTATCATTCCTATCATGCACCCGACGCATATGGGACTTTTCCCTCCACAGATGCACGTCAGTAAATTAGGAAATGAACTTGTGTTCTTTTGGCGGTTCAGTGAAAAAAGAGGCGTGTTCCGGTGCAAAGGTTCCCTGGTGCTATCTTGCAGTTCCCAAAAACAATTCTGCCACAGACCAGGAAAAACCTGGTTAAAAGTCAGTGGCATGTTATTCAGATGCATTTTAAGGGCGTATGCTTGGCCAATGTAGCGTGTGCACAATGCGCATACACTTAGCTCCTCTCATTTACACAAATGCAGCAGTTCCCATTATTGCAATCCATACATAATTAGAAGGAAAAATATTACCACACAAGGGAAGTCATTGTGGTGTCCAAAGATGTGAAAAAATAGGCATACATACATTTACCCAAATTATTCAGAATGAATTATTCGCACTGATAAACATAAACTGCAATCAACATACAAGTAATTTGCGATGCTAATAGTAAAATCACCCATGTCTTTGCGAATTACCCTGGCTCAAGCCATGACTAATTTATGGCAAACTCTACCATCTTTGAGGGGAGAGAGAGAATAGGTATTACCCTGCGATTTATCAGCCAAAACATTATGACCACCTAATTTGACAGGTGGATCTAAGCGTTCTGATTGGCTGAGCCATTTAAGACCCGCCCCCCCGTTTCCTGCCAGCCCCCCTTCCTGTTTCTTGACCACAACAGCTGTTGGGAACCAGCAGCTGTCACCCGTTCTCGTACCCTCCA
>JACXGM010017550.1:0-19517 GCA_016801145.1 Umbra pygmaea | reverse complement strand
GAGAGAGAGAGAGAGAGAGAGAGAGAGAGAGAATCTATTTATTGAGACAGATATAGAGATGAGCTTTATAGAGATGTACAGATGAGAGATGGGTGAAGAGGTTGTAAGTTTTTACTTCTGTCTTTCTCTGGGGATTTGTTCGCTACTAGGGTGTAAATGTGCAGCCTGATCAAGGAGCCACACCCCTCTGGCACAATTGGGACTTGGCCCAATGCCCACCTGTATATTTGCCTGGAAAAAGGTAACAAATGCAGAACATTATTATTTCACACCTACTTACTTGTACACACATTGTTCATGTTTGTGTGTCTAACAGGACATAAATAAACACTATTATTTGATTTGACCTTGTCTGAAAATTATGGATCCGAACAGAATGAACTTTTGCAAACGAGTGTCCATTATTAAATGCACTTCTTCTATTGGACAGCAATGATGATGCATTTTATGAGGAGTTAAGTCTAATGGATGATGTTGATCACGTGTTAATTTGTAGTTATAGAACAAACTGTAAATCACTCTTGATTAGAGTGTCTGATAAATAACTCAAATGTCAATGATCCCACGTGAAGACGTTGTTTTCACAGCACCCTACATTTCAGTAGCGAATTCTAAGAGAATGTCACAGAGACATTGTTAGCCACAGATGCATAATATTTAGAATGCGGTCATCCCTTTATTGAGGAACAGCGAAGAAGTCTATTTCTGTTGACTTTGTAGCACATTTTGTTTTTGGAAAGTTGTCACATTACTCTCCATTCCATTCCCACGCATTCTTGTAATTTTTGCCTCAGAAAATGACCTGGCTTCTCTGTTGTGTGACACAGGATTCTGTGGTGAGACCTTGAAACAAAAAGAATTTCCAAAAGTAATTTAGCAAAGAATAATTACAGCTGGCAAATGCTTTGATTGTTATTACATGTTTTTTTTCCTATTGTTTTTATGATCTACCAAGCCAGTCTAGGTAGAAATAATTTTGTGTACTTTACAGAAAAATCTGAATTCAAAACATTTATTGCTTGCCGCAAAGAGAACAATGGATTGCTTTTAAATATTTTAAATAGTGCTGCTTAAGATATATTATACTATAGAGTACATACTTTAGTTTTAAAACAAATACACAATCAGATAAATACAGAATATTAATAACATAAACATAAAATATTCAGTGTAAATACATAGTGTTGTTAGCGTTCCTCAGGTAGCAATAACTTTCTGAAGGCTTACACATACATAAATTCGGATTAAAAGTCACATTGCGAGTAAGATATGAAGTAAAACCATCAAATCCAGCGCCTCCCACAAATTCACACCTGCTTTAATCCCATGTTAAACTAAACCAATGTCTTGTACACAAACTAAGCAAAGGATTAGAGATGTTGAAGAGAGGGATTTGTAAAGTGTTAATTCAGGATTTAAAGGATTTGAAGTTGTGTATTTAGTGGTAATTACCCAAGTAATATACTTGCCCTTCTGGAACATTTCTGTACAAGACATATGAATGTGCATTGACAAGTAAGTAAACCAACAGATGACATGGTCTTGCGTGAGAAGGTGCAGAAAATGTGGTCTGTCACTGAGCTGGTATGTGACAGATGCTAGCCATACAGTAAATGGCACTTCAGAACAATAGTTCAATAAAATCCTCTCACTTCTAATCACAACTCCCGATGGGCCGCTTTAGTTCTTCCCTGGATCTGTATACAGTGTTGAATGCTGTCAGACCCACGTTTTTAAAGATACATTATGTTTATCCTTTATAAATTGCATCCTGTAAAGACCTAGAATTGAAAGTTTAATAATATTGTTTGCAAATTTTAAATCCTTTTAATTTTGTTTCAAATAAGCCTGCCGTTTATATCATTAGTGAAACAAAGGGGTCTATTTCATTTACATTTTAATAATTTAGCAGATGCTTTTAGACAGAGCAACGTTTTATGGAGAGGAATAACTTAAAAAAAACTCTTATAGCGCATATTTCTTCCTAACATCCACTGACTTTATTTGAGTGTAAAAGGGATGTGTCTGTAAGATGGAATGTACATGTTGAAGAGAGAGAGAGAATGTGTTCATTTGCATACGGTCCGCCTACAATGGTCTGTATGGTTATTTAATATTGAGACAGATTGTCTGGTCTTTAGCCCTGTGAAGTCCTTCCCATCACAGCTCAACCACATCAAAACCACCCGGCCCTGGAGCATTTACTACCTCTGTGGGTCCCCTTTGGTTCTACTCCTGACAGTTACAATGGGATTGTCTCATGCTACCACAGGGTTTAAAGCTGCTCTCCTCAGAGTCCTGAGGTTTTAGTAGAATGTCTGAGTCTTCCATGTTGTAATGAGCTTTAGAGCCACCAATGGAGGTATCCTTTTAGTCCTAACTATTTACCCATAATACCCATGGACGATGACATCCAGGGCCGGGGCAAGTCATTCTGGGCCCTGTGAATAAATATGTCTGGGCCCCACTCCCAAAAATAGATGACATTCATGTTATTAATATTATATTATTTTTAAGATCAGGCTGGTGCCTGCAATCCTCTTGTCTTTCAATTACCACATTTAATCCCTATGACAAGCTATTTCATCCAAAACTATACAAAAAAATAAATACACATCAATTTAAAAGTGAGTTATACACTCTCTGGCCACTTCATTATTTACACCTTGCGAGTACAAGGTTGTACGCCCTTTTATCTTAAAAATTTCCTTAATACTTTACGACATAGATTGAACAGGCTGCTGGAAACATTCCTCTGAGATGTTCGTCCTTATTGACATTATTGACATCTGTCTTTGTTATGGACACTAATTGAACACTGATAAACAATATGACCTTAATAAAATGGTCTGAGTACCCTCAGATCCCCAGTCTGGTACAGCTAGAAGAGGACTGGCCACCCCTTTGATTCTGGCCTCCCTCTAGTTTTCTTCCTAGTTTCCACCTACTGGGGAGTTTTTTCTAGCATCTGTGTATCACTTGTTGTTTGCTCTTGGGAGTTTTAGGCCGGGTATTTGTCAATGCACTTTGTGACGACTGCTTTTGTAAAAAGCTAAAATAAATTTCTAAGATAATTTAATAAGATATATGTCAACATGTCTAAATGAATGGACTTGCTGCCACGTGATTGGCTGATTAGAAATTTGCGTTGACGAGCAGTTGAACAGGTGTACTGTCACGATTTCCGTAGGTATATGGGGATAGGCAGACCAGACAGGCAATATACGGTTTCTGATAGTCGTCGTTTTATTGCTACCAAAACCATCCAGGGCACCCTTACACCTATGCTGCAGGGTACGCCGTTGCGAGGTGCGTAACTGACTACTCATACATATACAGTGCCTTGCGAAAGTATTTGGCCCCCTTGAACATTTCGACCTTTTGCCACATTTCAGGCTTCAAACATAAAGATATAAAATGGTAATTTTTTGTGAAGAAGCAACAACAAGTGGGACACAATCATGAAGTGGAACGAAATTTATTGGATATTTCAAACTTTTTTAACAAATAAAAAACAGACAAATTGGGCGAGCAAAATTATTCAGCCCCTTTACTTTCAGTGCAGCAAACTCTCTCCAGAAGTTCGGTAAGGATCTCTGAATGATCCAATGTTCACCTAAATGACTAATGATGATAAATAGAATCCACCTGTGTGTAATCAAGTCTCCTTATAAATGCACCTGCTCTGTGATAGTCTCAGAGGTCCGTTGAAAGCACAGAGAGCATCATGAAGAACAAGGAAAACATTAGGCAGGTCCAAGATACTGTTGTGGAGAAGTTCAAAGCCTGATTTGGATACAGAAAGATTTTCCAAGCTTTAAACATCCCAAGGAGCACTGTGCAAGTAATAATATTGAAATGGAAGGAGTATCAGACCACTGCAAATCTACCAAGACCCAGCCATCCCTCTAAACTTTCAGCTCATACAAGGAGAAGACTGATAAGAGATGCAGCCAAGAGGCCCATGATCACTCTGGATGAGAAGAGATCTACAGCTGAGCTGGGTGAGTCTGTCCATAGGACAACAATCAGTCGTATACTGCACAAATCTGGCCTTTATGGAAGAGTGGCAAGAAGAAAGCCATTTCTGAAAGATATCCATAAAAAGTGTTGTTTAAAGTTTGCCACAAGCCACTTGGGAGACACAACAAACATGTGGAAGAAGGTGCTCTGGTCAGATGAAACCAAAACCGAACATTTTGCCAACAATGCAAAACGTTATGTTTGGCGTAAAATCAACACAGCTCATCACCCTGAACACATCATCCCCACTTTCAAACATGGTGGTGGCAGCATCATGGTTTGGCCCTGCTTTTCTTCAGCAGGGACAGGGAAGATGGCTAAAATTGATGGGAAGATGGATGGAGCCAAATACAGGAACATTCTGGAAGAAAACCTGATGGAGTCTGCAAAAGACCTGAGATTGGGACGGAGATTTGTCTACCAACAAGACAATGATCCAAAACATAAAGCAAAATCTACAATGGAATGGTTCACAAATAAACATATCCAGGTGTTAGAATGGCCAAGTCCAGACCTGAATCAAATCGAGAATCTGTGGAAAGAACTGAAAACTGCTGTTCACAAACGCTCTCCATCCAACCTTACTGAGCTCGAGCTCGAGGAATGGGCAAAAATTTCTGTCTCTCGATGTGCAAAACTGATAGAGACATACCCCAAGCTACTTACAGCTGTAATCGCAGCAAAATGTGGCGCTACAAAGTATTAACATATTAGTATTTTGCACGCCCAATTTTTCAGTTTTTTAGTTGTTAAAAAAGTTTGAAATATCCAATAAATTTTGTTCTACTTTATGATTGTGTCCCACTTGTTGTTGATTCTTCACAAAAAAATACTGTTTCATATCTTTATGTTTGAAGCCTGAAATGTGGCAAAAAGTCGAAAAGTTCAAGGGGGCCAAATACTTTCGCAAGGCACTGTATATACAGTCACATGCTCTTTACAGCGGCATGGACACTGCTAAACAAACATACATCAAATATGTTACTCTGCAAGCTAACGGGACTCACTTGTCACAACACGATGCTGGCTCCTGGACAGGGTTACAGGGAAAATGGTGGAAGTGGGCCGTCAGGGCCTGCAAAGCCTTCTCTGCAGGCCCAAAGATAGTCAGAATATATTTTTAACATATATTATTCTTGAATACATTTTTTTAATAACAATATATATATTTTACAAAGTTCATTTAAATTATTCTATAAGGTAATTTCATTGCTACAATACCCTCTTTTCAGTTGCCTTGCTTTCAGCGCAGCTCATATAAATGAAAGCTTTTGTCCAATAAGATTTTTTCATCTGTGATGTCTCCGGGTAGACTAGGGCATTCAGAATTCCGAGTGAATACCGTCTGGTGTTGAAGCCAATCAGGACCATGTTGTTGATTGTCATATTTTTAACCATTCAGATTTCGACTTTATTTTTTGTTGGATGTTTTCTTTGACCAAGTAAAGCGTTTCTGCAGGCCTAGCCTTACGTCAGAATCGTTTCTGTTGCTGATAGGAGTGGTTGTTCAACAAAACAATGTAAAAAAAAATTTGCCATCCGAACACCCTTTTCCGATTTCTTTAAACTTTCAATTTTTAGATTGTTAGATTTTTTACTTTTAGCAGAATGGCAGATGGAGGTGAATAAGTAGCTTTGGTGGCGAATATAGGACTGGGCAGGATCCACTCTCAGCACTGGGCAAGATCTTTTATTGGAACTTAATGCAAAGATGTGCTGTACAACCGCGTCAAGTCTTTTTAAAAGAGATAGGAGGACGGACTTCGTTTTCAAATAATGAGCAGCTTTGGTGAGTTTGATGGATTTTTATATATTTTTACTAACAGGGCCTTAGGGATAAGCGATACCAGTACTTGGTATCGGGACCAATACTGGGCGTGAGTACTCATACTTGTACTTGTGTAAAAGGCCCGTACTTCCTCCAAATTTAAGAGCGTTATGATGCACTTGACAGATTATCCATAGATGGCCATAGTTGTAAATCTGATTCACTTGTAAATGTTTCAATGAAAATGTTCAGCCCTATGCATATATTTCATATTGATGATAACGACAGTCTAATTCGTCATTCAGAGACCATGCTTATAAAGCTGTAAAACTGTCTTTATTGCTATTTAAAAATGAAAGAGAAGTGATTTAAATGTGCCTAAAATGTCCAGCAGAGTTCAAATAGCGAAATGTGATATTGTTTTTCTCATTACTGTTTTCATGTAGCGTAATATTTGTAAAATTATAGGTAAAAAATATTAGAATCCTCAAGGAAATGCGCACATTTAAATACAGGAAAGAACGAAGGATGCAAGTTATTAGGCTATTCGGTGCATACTATAACTTTAGAAAACAGCATGAGGAACGCCCCGGACCTAGCCTCTGAAAGCCACCTTCAGGGAGGAAAGACAAATGCCGGTAGTTTGCAAACTTCTGGGTGAACAAAATAGCGGTATTGTTCGGACATACTAACGTTTGTCTCATACTAAGAAATATAACTTAAAGGAAATACAATGTAGCCTATTTATATTTTGTATGATATATACAAAAGCCCTAGAATGTCAATATTATAATGCGTTTTAATTTCGGGAAGATTTTGAAGGCCTAGGTGTAAAATGCACAGCCCGCCACTGCTATTAAACAACCACTGTGACGATACAATAATGAACCGCGTCTTCCTCTCTCTCACCTAGGACTAATATGGGATCCGAGCTAACCAGTTGGCAGTGATTAGGTGATTAGAGCACTCGGTCCCCAATCAGTATCCAAGTGAAAGAGAGGAAGGCGCTACATAGCACACAACGCAATTAACTATTACATTTATATAAACAAAAACCCACAGTACATAAGCACTGGTATAAGAATGAACAAAAGACATACAAAATAAACATTATATAGAAAGAGTCCATGATCAATCCATGTCTATTCCAGCCCAAACAGGGCTGGATGTGACATGTACCTATAGAAGTAGCCAGTGAGTGTAATGTAGTTCATATGAATGATTATTTTGGTTTGATTGACGGAACCAAAATACATCTAAGATGTTACAGACCGGTTTATAAGTGGAAATTCTTCAAATTGATTTATTGCTATGGTATATTTAGAATGTAGGTCATGTTTCAAGGTGCATTTGTATTTTACCACCATGGAAATCCATAGATTACTGCTTAGTTTTATATTTAAATTGACTGATGTACTAACTTGAACTAACTTAGGAAAAGCAAACAAAATTGTTGCATTTTGTGTATATTTTTCGTTCAATTTCTGGTATAAATGTACATTTCAGTTAAAAGTGTAACATAATGCACCATAAAGACTGCATATTATTATACTATGTAATTTAATAAACCAATGTTTCAAATAACTACATAAACTAGATAATGAGCCACAAGAGTGGTTTAGCTAATACTTTGATAAGTATTTAAATATTTTAGAAGACACATCCACCGTACCACTCCTCCTCATGTTCCTTACCTCTGTCCTCGATGATTCCCCTATTTTTCACGGCTACAGTTCTGTTATTCTGTCCTTCTCCCTCCTCTTCACTAGTTACATTCCTCTGACTGCTTGTAGCATACAGAATAATCTGATTGACTGCTGGCTAGATATCCTATCTGTGTAACTTGCACTGTTATAGTTAACTCACATTTACCACAAACCATAAATTTGTATACATTAATGTTAAGACCTGTTAATAAGCTATAAAATTATGTAAAACGTGTTGGTTGATTTTAATGGTGACGATTATTAATGCTTTCTGCACGTCGCAAATCAACTTCTGTCAAATACATCTTTGTGGCTTGTTTGCTAGTCATTTAAAAGTTAAACAGAATAATGGACCAGCTAAAAGCGTATGTAAATATTATAATAATATTTTGTGGATGTGAAACATTGCTGACTAACTACAGAATTGTAAACTCATTACAGGTGTAAGAATAATTTTTATCTTTCCTGGCCTGTAGGTAAATAGGACAGAACGATTTATTAATCCGACAATTACATTTTAGAGAAAGTATGGTACATACATCACCAGAGGAAATTTTTTATTTGTTTACATTTTTTTATTAAAGTGACAAATAATAACAACTGACATATGCAAACCCACACTGTAGAGAGCCCCTCCAAGGCCAGGAGCTACGTCAGCAACAGTTACACAGTAAACAACCCAACAGGTAAAGTAGAGAGGTAGAGCTACACGGTACACAACCCAACAGGTAAAGTAGAGAGGTAGAGCTACACAGTACATGACCCAGCTGGTAAAGTAGAGAGGTAGAGCTACACAGTACACAACCCAACAGGTAAAGTAGAGAGGTAAAGCTACACAGTACACAACCCAACAGGTAAAGTAGAGAGGTAGAGCTACACAGTACATGACCCAACAGGTAAAATAGAGAGGTTGAGCTACACAGTACACAACCCAACAGGTAAAGTAGAGAGGTAGAGCTACACAGTACACAACCCAACAGGTAAAGTAGAGAGGAAGAGCTACACAGTACACAACCCAACAGGTAAAGTAGAGAGGTAGAGCTACACAGTACACAACCCACAGTACAGAGGTAGAGCTACACAGTACATGACCCAGCTGGTAAAGTCGAGAGGTAGAGCTACACAGTACACAAACCACAGTAGAGAGGTAGCTACACAGCCCAGCTGGTACAGTAGCGAGATAGAACTACACGCTACACAGCCCAGAGTGTAAAGTAGAGAGGTAGAGCTACAAGGTACAAAATTAAACTGGTACAGTAGAGTTAGAGCAGAGTACCCACCCAACTGTAGAGAGGCAGAGAAGCCAGCTAGTATAGTAGTGAAGTAGAGCATACAGCTGGCACAGAACAGAGGCAGAGCAGCCAACATGTACAGTAGAGCAGCTGAGCAGCCAACTGGTACCGCAAAGAGGTAGAGCAGCCAGCAAAAATGTTAAAGTTAGAGCAACCATCTGGTGCAGAGCGGTAGAGCTACCAGCTGGTATGAATAATGGTAGACCAGCCAGCAGTTACAGCAGAGGATTATAGCAGAGCAACTAGCTGGTAGATAGGTAGAGCTACACAGTACACAGCCCAGCTGGTACAGTAAACAGGTAGAGCTACTCCGAGTCCGAACACATCCCAACTGGTAGAGCTACACAGTATACATCCCAGCGAGTAAAGTAGAGAGGAAGATCTACAAGGTGCACAAACCAGAGCAGCTAGCTGATACAATAGAGATGTAGAGTTGGCAGCTGGTACATTAGGGCACCCAGCTGGGACAGTAGAGTGGTAGAGCAGAACAGCCAGCTGGTACAGTAAAGCTAGTACTGAATAATGGTAAAGCAGCCAACAGGTACAGCAGAGATGTAGGGCTACACAGTACAAGACCCAGCTGGTACTATAGACTGGTACAGCTACACAGAACACTGGTACACAAGCCAGATGGTACAGTAGAGAATTATAGCAGCCAGCTGTACAGTAAATATGCAGAGCATCCAGCTGGTACAGTAGAGAGGTAGAGCTGCAGCTAGCTTGTACAATAGAACAATAGAACAGAGCAGCTAGCTGGTAAAGTAGAGTAGTAGAGACAAGCAGCCAGCTGGTACAGCGGTAGAGCAACCAGCTGGTACTGTAAAGAGGTAGAGCAGCCAGCAGGTACTCTAGAGCAGTAGAGCAGCCAGCTGGTACATAGGAGCTGTAGAACAGACAGCAGGTTACAGCACAGCAGTTGAGCAACCAGCTACTATAGTGGAGCAGTAGAGCATCCAGCTGGTACAGTAGAGCGGTACAGAAGCCAGCTGTTACAGTGGAACGGTAAAGCAGCCAACTGGTAGAGCAGAGCAGTAGAGCAGCCAGCTGGTAAAATAGAGCAGTAGAACAGCCAGCTGGTACAGTAGAACAGTAGAGCAAGCCAGCTGGTACAGTAGAGTGGTAGAGCAGCCAGCTGGTACAGTAGAGTGGTAGAGCAGCCAGCTGGTACAGCAGAACGGTAGAGTAGCCCGCTGGTACAGTAGAGTGGTAGAGCAGCCAGCCAGTACAGTAGAGCGGTAGAGCAGCCAGCTGGTACAGTAGAACAGTAGAGCAGCCAGCTGGTACGGTAGAACAGTAGAGCAGCCAGATTGTACAGTAGAACAGTAGAGCAGCCAACTGGTGCGGTAGAGCAGCCAGCAGTAGAGCAATGCAGCCAGCAGGGGATGGCATCAGGGAGACGTTCACGGTCAACATATGTATTCAATAAGGGCCCCAGCAGAGAAGCTTTGCCTGATTTATTACTGTTCATTATAAAGCACCTTTCTGTATGATTCACCTCCTTCTGTTTGCACTCACTCTCTCTCTCTGCTCTGTATTTCCTGTTCCTATCTGAACCACCGGGACTGATAAGTGGAGATGATTATAACAGGGCATCTGTGTGCCTCGGGACGAGGACCATGAAGACTGATTTACTGATCTGTCTTAACAGCAGGACTGCTGAGAGTTGTCTGTGTGCATGTGTATGTAGATACTGTTTGTGTATTTGTGTGTCTGCTTGTGTGTCTGTGCTGGTTTGCTTTTTTGTGTGCAGAGAAGTTGTGACCTATACAAACTAGTGGCATTCTAACAGTCTTTCTCTGTATGTAATTATTCGATCTCCAGGACAAAGTAATCCAGACATGCCATTTATTGATGAACAACTCAGGTCAACAGGGCTGTATGACAGTGTGTAGAATTGATTGTGAAATTATGTATTTAATAGTACACAGTGAGCGTTCTCTATATGCACAGGTGGAACTCTGCTAAGCTCTGCAGAAATAGTCTGTACAGCTGAAACAACATGTCACAAACTTAACAAATCTAGTGTTTCACACTCCACTGAAAACAGTCGATTTGTAGAGTCAACATAACGTCTTGCGGGCAGGTTATCAACTACGGCACTCTGGCTCAACCCGGGGGAGTAGACTTAGGCCTCTGAATCATTGCTCTAGCTGAATCTGTTTTTTAATCCAGTGGTTGTCCGTCATTGCAGTCGTGCATCAAAATGCAGCTTAGTTTGACTCGAGGTTCAGTTCAAATCAGTCTTGTGCAGAATGGACAAAGCAACGTATTGTTGAACTACCTGTCTAGGCTGGTCCGCGCTGTGCCGTGTGGAGACGAATGCTAGAGGGGCTATTGGCCAGACACAGTGGTCACTGGGTGGCAGACAGAAACTTTACACAATGAGCATTTGAAATATAAAACCTGGTCATTGAAACGCTCTAATTAACCTCATTGCAAGGCATTCTGATGTAAAACGCAACACCTAGAAAAAAAGCCATCAATTCATATCTAAGATTATTGCTCATTTACTGGGGGTGGGGTCTTGTGATTCATTGCAGACATCCCCATTCATCATTCTAAGTTTCGCTAATTGCCATTTCTAATTTCATCGGCCTACCATAACACAGTAATAACATGGATACCGCACAAACACACTGGTCTGTTTTTAAGGCTGTGTCCTTTTATTGTCAAAGCGCCTTCACAGTTTGCCTCAGAGTTGAGCTGGAGGTTGATTAGTGTCATGCATTCTATGGGTGACGCCTCCAACATTACGACAAGATATCCTGTAACGGGTTGTGTGTGTTTGCGTGACTGTGTGTGCAGCTCAGTAGTTTTGTGTGTGAGCTTCATGTGTGAGCTGCAAGCCATCATTTTCAGCAGTCTGGAGGATGAACGATGTAGTTCTGCTATAATGGAGCCTTTGTGAGGCCACTGCAACAACATGAACGTAATTTCTTTGACATGTCAAGCAGGGCAAAATTAACTTTCTCATGCAGTCTTTGTAAGGTGCCTGACACATTAATCATTTAATAACAGATTCCTAGATACTGTAGGACCATAAAACTGATGTGTGTGTATATATGCGATATGGGGCGTCAGATGGCTCGGTGGTTAGGGAGTCAGACTTGTACTGTAGTCGCAAGGTTGCCGGTTTGAATCTAATTGTGCCAGATGTCATTGTGTCCTTGAGCATGGCGCTCTACCCTAAGTTGCCCCAGGGCGAATATCCCTGTACTTACTGTACGTTGCTCTGGAAAAGAGTGTCTACTAAATGACAAAAATTCAAATGTAAAAATATAAAAATAACAGTTTATAATGCACTTTAAAAAAGTAAGAAGATGAATGTTCAGTCATTATTACGAAAAGCTATCCAACTTTCTTTAACATATGAATACAGTATGTGACTTCTGCCAAACCATTACAATAAACTGCTTTGTAATAGAAAATAACATTTCTGGTAATTTCATTGTTTCAGGCAGTCCTACTAAGATGAGTATTGGCTCTAATTTCAGAGAGAGGAAATAGGCCTTGAACTCTTCTTAGTGACAGACTGACGGCATTTGTCCTAAATGGCTCCTTGTGCACTAAAAGTGCACTATTTCTATCAGAACAATGTGACTGCTGTACTAGATGTGGGATTAAAAAAATAAACCGTTATGTTCTTCTAGGATACAGCCATCCGTTATTGATCAGTCTGACAGGCCCAAGCACTGTTGTCTCTGATAAACAATGACAATCGGTCACGTCTCTTTTGATTGATTAACTCATGGCATTACTGTCTGGAATGTACGGCAGGGTATGAGAAACAATCCTACTGTTGCCAGGCGGTCGCCTGCTCCACTACTCTGCATGACATATTCATCTCCCCTCAGATTAATGTGAGGCTGGCAAAATGGAAGAATATTCATCCATTGATTTTACTGATTAATCAAAAGCTTCCATTTTGTTGACAGGTATATCTGCCGCGGGGATCTGTTGAAGGCTATCACAACAGTGCGTGTGTTTGTGTGCGTTGGTTTGTTTGCATCCTAAGCTAGGAACACAGACACCGGGTGGCGTCTACCCAGGGCTGTAAACACCCTAGTCAGGCGCCTCCTATTCTGTGTCTTATTGGTTTTAAAAGGACCAGTTCAGATATTGGTTTGTGGCCCAGGGGAGTACTAAATTCAGCTTGAGGTGCCCGTTGAAAACCTGAGGAAAAAAAGAAAGAGGAGGCAGAAACAAAACGGGGCGCTGTGAAGCGCCGCAGGGCTGATTTACAGCCAGACTTTAATTGGGTTGTAAAATCAAATCCAGAGTTGTTTCAGGAATGCCAAAATGTGATTCCTGCGTTGTTTACAGGAGGAGTCGATCCGACATTCAAGGACACGGAAAAACAGAGAGAGAGAGACTTGGAAGGAGAGTGAGAGAGAAGGCCAGGGAAGGAGTAAACGAGGGCATGCGAGGCCTGGCCTGTGCTGTTTCACTCTGATTAAAACAGCCTGTGATTTATTTCAGCTCAGGACCAAGGATCGCCTGGCCTGCCCTCTGGAAGCTGCTGCGAGCTTAAAATGTGACCTAAACACTGATATTGAAAGTGGCTGAGAAGAGAGGGACCTGAAGAGGGTGAGAGAGAGGGAGACGGGGGGTGAGGAGGGAGTCAGTGGACGAGTAAGGATCCAGTGAACTTGAACTTGATGGGCGCTTGCTGGTTGAGTCCCTAAATCCAGTGCAGTGTATAGGTCACATCCAGGCCTGTTACCAGATGTGAACCTAACCTAAACTGTATATTATGATTTAACTTGCTTGTAAACTAATGTAGCAGGCAGAAAAAAGAACTACTCACCTGGGGACACTCCCCTTTGCATTGTTTAACCAATCCAGTCGATTGATCCAGGGGAGTCGTTGTACAGTGGCGTCTTGTTAACGTCCATTACAGCACGTCACAGTCCATGGGGTCTAAAGATCCCATGGGGCCATGGGATCTTTAGTGACCACAGATAGTCAGGACACCTGTTTAACATCCCATCCAAAAGATGGCACCCTATGCAGGGCAGATGTCCCTATCACTGCCCTGGGGCATTGGGAATGATCTTTAGACCAGAGGGAAGAGTGCCCCCTACTGGCCCTCCAACATTACTTCCTGTATTGTACTGTTCTCCCATCCAGAGACTAACCATGCCTGACCCTGCTTAGCTTTAGAAGCAAACCAGCTGTGCAATACAGGGCGCTATGCTGCTGGCTTAACTAGACTGAGTTAAGTTATGCAAGAAAAACATTAACTCTTTACTCTTTACAATACACAAACACAAACAGTGTGTAAAGGCAGCACATTTTCCTTGCTGACACTTGAAATAAATGACACAGAGTTTTCTGAGCCTTTTTGTAGAATCACATGTTTTCTCCCTGAACAGAAGAAGGGAAGGTGAAGGGATTTGTGGGTTTTATAGGCGACGAGGGTCTAATTTACACACGATTATGAAAACATACAGTGCAAAGTCTCTGAGCGCCACAGAGATCCTGAGGGGAGAATTTGTGTGGGGGGTAGGAAACATACTGCAGAGCTGTCTTACAGAAATTTAAAGACTGTAAATGCAGCCATTGGTTTTTATTAATTATAGGTCATTTAAATGAGTTAATAGGAAAGAGAAAAGAAATACTGGAAACCAAAGTCTGAGAAATACTGTCCAAATGTAATCACTTTTTTTATTAACGCCAAACCGTATTTGGACTTAATCTGTTTTAAAAAGTCAAAATATAAGCAGGGCCTGAGTTGTGATTGTGACACGAGGGCACATCCAGCAATGACCCAGGGCAGGTTGTTTTACTGTCTGTAAATCCTGAATAGTTTGACCTACAACTTATTATTAATCCACGGAGAGCCAAGACTCTCATGAATGCTCATTTAACATGCAAGTTTACAGTGTATTAAACACAACTTAAATATCAAGCTACTCAAAACAACTGATGGAAGAGGGCAAATTAATCATTTGTTCTAATCTATTTCATTTTTTATTATTTGCAGGACTTGAAAATAAACTACTTATATTAGGGGTAAAGGTCTGCAGAAAACAACATGGGATTATTTATTTATTTATTTAATTTGACACTTGCGCTTTGTTAAATTCTATTGCAGTTGTATTTTGCTGTGGTGTTCTGTATCTCTGGCTCACATGGACTCTATGTCCTGCCTTGATTAGCAGAGCAGCCCACAGTATTTGACCGTGTCTGGTTTCTTAAATCTCCCTAATGATGTGTTCTCATGCTCTTTTGACTGTGGGGATGGTAAACACATGCGTCAGATAACAGAGAGAGAGAGAGACAGATTGCAACTAGTGGGGAGGGTGTGTATATTGTAGATAGGGGGACCCAGTTAAAGCTATGTTAATATTTCTTCATGATGCTCATCTCAAAAGCTTGTATTATCAGCCAGTGTATTTTCCGAGAATATAGAAGGTCCTAAACTGCATCCCAAACTGGCAGCCTGTTCCCAGGACGTTTCTCAGGATTCTAGTCCTAGCTTGAAACGCTAGCCTCGTCATTAAATCACGATGCTCTTCCCTGCACAATGACATTATATCAATACAACATGTCACAAACAATGGTGGACATCAACATCACAACATACCTAGTGGTGTCAAATATTGATGAAGAAATATCATTTACAATAGTGATTTACACTGGAAACATTTCATCTATACACACATTTACTTCAGAAGGTTTTCGCACGAAGCAAAAGCTCTGCTGTCACCAAAAAGCTGACGGTAAAGGAATAGAAGATGGAAGAACCCAGAAAGAGCATTGTATCTAATTACATATGCAAATCCCCCTGCTAGTGGGTTTAGTTTAAGAAAGAAAATGTGTGCTTCACATCTTTTGTCCTCTATTTAATCTCTCTGTAAATGTGTCTGGTTAAAAACAAAGGTTTGACATTTTTGAACAAATGGTTGGAGGTTTTTTTATGAGTGTCTTGTGCTTCTAATTTACCAGAATCTCCCCCACATGCCTCCGGTAAACACCCCACCCCTCTGATGATGCAGGCTGGTCGTAATGGAGCAGGTTTATTCATCATTTCTTATGCCCATTACTGTTCGGGGCAAGCTAAAAATGTATTTTCAGGGGCCAGATGTTTGGCCATTTCCAGAAACCCAAATCATAAACCAGTGTATCTTAAATCTCCAGTGCTGGTCATGTGTTTTAAGTCCTTACAGTGGCTCAGGTAAGGGCTAAAATGATGTTTGGCAAACCAAGCTCTACATGCATCTACACATTAATGAACACAACCTTGATCTTAGTTTAATCGTTCAGTCCCTTATGTTTTGGCAGTGCCAAACACTCTCCTGAAAACAACCCTCACATTATAGTCAAAATCACAAATCTTTCTCAATGAGCATGTTGTTGCCCTCTCATGAGGAGTAGTTGACATGGTACATGCCCTAATCCAACACATAAAAGACCAGCAAAGCAGACTCCGCTAGCATGTCAGGGATTAGCTAGATCTGGACCCCGAAAGCTGGCATGGAACATGCAACGGGTCGGTCAAAGATTCATTCATCTTTACCCTTATGGTGCGCTAGTTTAGGCCAAGATACAGACTCTGAATTGTGTGCTATTCTAGTCTAGATCAGAACCCAGAATCTTTATCTGATCAGATGGAGTCGATTAAATTTATTCCACTATAGCAGGAAGAGGATTGGGAATAATAGGCCGCAAGACTGGTTGGCTGATAGACAATGATTAGTGGGAGCTGTACGTGATACGAAGCAGCAGTCTCCACGGAAAGCTTTCACGTTTGTTTAGGGAGAGTTGACATCTCTAGAGGGCAGCCATATCAGTGCGCTCAGAGTGGGGCCGGCTGTTGTGCTGTACCGTAAGCCTTTTTCAACGGAGCCCGATAAGTGTTGAAAGTGGTTCAGAAAAACCAATAAACGTTTTAGACAGATCATAATGTAAACTTCCACTTGACTTTGAATCGCAGTGATGCACTCACAGCACACACATACACATAACTACAGTGTCTACATTGTCATTATATAAATTCACATGCATTTTAAGCACACAGCCTTTTGAACCTTTTAAATGTATATTGAGGGCTTGAAAATGGCAGTACTGACTGCAGAATGCACTGGGGTTGTTCATGGACTAAATGATGTCAAGATAAGGATGAAGGGTACAGGGGGGTCCAGTAAACACAGTGCTAATTAACTGGCTCCATATTCCTTATGCTTCGATATGGTATAGTTTTTAGAAGGTCAGACTATGTATCATTTAACTATATCATTTTTGAGTTTAGGATTTAGGTTGTATACACTAGGGTTCAAATGTTTGGTGTGACCCAAACGTGTGCATGTTTTTGATTGAAATTGAAAACCAAGGTGACATTAAATTTAAAAAATATATCCAAAATATTAACAAAGTTGCAAATGTTTATCATTTTTGGAAATTACTGATTTATGTTAAATTATTCAGATACACAATGCAAAAAGTCTTTTTTCAACAGCCTTTATTTTAGTGTCTTAATGATAAAATCTTTGAGCTCATCTGTAATTCATCACATTTGTCCTTACTGTAGAGTTCTAAAGACTGGCAGAATCCATGCCAAGGTGCGTGTGGTGGCCCATTTTTGGTATTTGCAGTTTGGCCTGTGGCTTTCATAGATGGAGCTACGTAACAAATTATTTCTTTGGTCTGCTGCACTTTTTGTAAATTCTTGTCACAAATATAAAAGCTTTGTGGACAAGCAGTGATGCTGAGTACAGTTTTGAGAAACATTTTTGTTTTTAGCAATGTATTCGCAAATTATTTTTCTACCTGAAATGTCCTACATTGAAAACTTTTAATTTTGCAGTTATTTGTGCAATCAGTTCCATACTTTAGGGTATTTCATAATAAAGACTTTGCATGCTATCCATAAATGACTGTAGAACTTCTAATGTGATTAGTAACCTAAGCAAAATATAGAATTCAGTAATAATAGTCATTACAGCTTCTCTCCGAAGCTTGTTAGGCACTTACTCATTAATAGGTATACATAAATTACTGCTTAGATAAATGTAACGTATCTTATTGATGGTATACACAAACAAAACTTCGGGCAAGCTACTTTATTTGCCCAATCGTGACAGATTCATCCCAAATCCAAAATGGATTGTACAATTAAAGTAGGAAAATGTGTTTCAAACATGAACTGCAATGTTGGAATAATGTAATTATTGTCTATTTTAAGATTTGTTTGTGAATTGTTAGACCTTTAGTTCACTGTTTAGAATAGGTTACAATCCCCCTTACATGTGTCATACTGGAAGAGGTCACAAAAATATTTTGAGGAAAATATGTATTCATTAGTTTAATATGTTCCATGTTTAACAAAAGCCTTCCCATAAAGTTAATGTTCACATATCAAACACAGGCCACAGAAAAGTACCAAATGCGGGACACTATCTGGTTAAAATTCAATATTCATTCTTAATGCTGTTTCTCAACTCCAATTATTGAACAAAGAATACAGTTAACAGTGAAATTGATAAACTATTTGCATATAGAACAATCCCAGTATTTGATTGGCAAACTCTGAACCCTGAGTGCAGAATACCTAAAGTTGTTTAGGAATATTTGAACTGGGAAAAGAAGACAAAGCAAACCAAGGTCAAAAGGAGAGTTATGGGAAATGCTGCAAGAAGCTCAAAATGGAATGCATTCCCTAAATGACTAAACATTTAAATCCAAAAACAAGCTCTAAGACATGACTATAAGCAATGGAATAGGATTGAGTAAAATGCCTGATTTAAGACATATTTATACTTTGTAATGACCAAAATGAATTTAATTGTCTACATAAAGTAGAGTATTCTGTTAAAATAAAGCCTGCACTCTAATGTATACCAGTGGTTCCCAAACCTCTCCTCAAGTACCCCCAGCAAGTCCATGTATTTGAACAACCCCTGGAGCTAGCTCACCTGATTCAACTTGTCTACTAATCAACAACTCCTTCATTTGTAAATCTAGTGTACTAGTTCAGGGCTACAGTTGAACTGTGGCCCGTCTGGAGGTACTCGAGGAGAGGATTGGGAACCCCTGGTCTATACATACCTTAAAGCCCTCCTACTCAAATCTCGCCCTTGAATCCAGATCCACTCCATGTTTTCATTAAAACCCTCTAATCCAGCATTTATTTAGACTTGGGACACCAGGTGGGTGCAATTAATAAGTACTGATCAGAAATCCAGCAGAATCCGGCCCTCATAGGAAATTATTTTAGTATCCCTGCCTTAAAGGATACCCCAGACCCCTTAATACCCCCAAATGCTTGTGCCGGTCATTTCCCACGAGACACTAAATTTATTTGTCCTGCCCCTGAATCGAATTGATCAGTCAAAGTAATTTGTTTGATGGAAAGGAGTATTTAATATAATGCATGTTATATAATATTGATTTACTGTAAAAAAAACACAGTGTTTCTCAGTTGAGATATATTTTGGAAAATTGTGCGATGTATCTTTATTAAGAATAGGATTTTAATTTAAAAAGCCCTTGAGGGAGAGGAAAAATAAAAGAGGACAACACACCAGTGCAACAGACTTATTAAAACGCGTGGTAGTCAAGTGTAGATAGCAAGGTACTAGGTAGTCAAGTGTAGATAGCAAGGTACTAGGTAGTCAAGTGTAGATAGCAAGGTACTAGATAGTCAAGTGTAGATAGCAAGGTACTAGATAGTCAAGTGTAGATAGCAAGGTACTAGATAGTCAAGTGTAGATAGCAAGGTACTAG
>JACXGM010017549.1:0-19773 GCA_016801145.1 Umbra pygmaea | reverse complement strand
TCATGTTCTACTCTGTGTAATCAGCCTCCTCTATCTCATGTTCTACTCTGTGTAATCAGCCTCCTCTTACCTCATGTTCTACTCTGTGTAATCAGCCTCTTCTTACCTCATGTTCTACTCTGTGTAATTGGCCTCCTCTTACCTCATGTTCTACTCTGTGGTAATCGGCCTCCTCTATCTCATGTCCTACTCTGTGGTAATCGGCCTCCTCTTACCTCATGTTCTACTCTGTGTAATCAGCCTCATCTTACCTCATGTTTTACTCTGTGTAATCGGCCTCCTCTTATCTCATGTTCTACTCTGTGGTAATCGGCCTCCTCTATCTCATGTTCTACTCTGTGTAATCAGCCTCCTCTTACCTCATGTTCTACTCTGTGTAATCAGCCCCCTCTTACCTCATGTTCTACTCTGTGTAATCGGCCTCCTCTTATCTCATGTTCTACTCTGTGGTAATTGGCCTCCTCTATCTCATGTTCTACTCTGTGGTAATCTGCCTCCTCTTACCTCATGTTCTACTCTGTGTAATCAGCCTCATCTTACCTCATGTTCTACTCTGTGTAATTAGCCTCCTCTTACCTCATGTTCTACTCTGTGGTAATCGGCCTCCTCTTACCTCATGTTCTACTCTGTGGTAATCGGCCTCCTCTTGTTTGGCCCACACGTAGCCTACATAGTCCTTATGGTGTTTAAATCCAACCTGGGGAGGGAAAGTCACTGCTCTTATTTTCTTGGTTAATTCTTTACCTTATTATTACATATTATCTGGGTTTGTTCATGTTTGGTAAAATGTAAAAATTAAATAGAATGTGGAGTGTGATAGTACCTTGTACAGCCCAATCCAGTCCCAGGAGCTGCGAGCAAAACTAGGTGCAGTTTTGAATCGGCATTTGGCTTCTTCAACACTGTTCCACTCATCCTCTACCAAGATCGTCACCAGAGGCATGTCCACCTTATAGGGGAACTACACACAGCATTCCCGATGTCGATTTCATGGTACACAACCAATAGAACATAACATCAACATTTCTCTGAGATAATACAGCATCAACATGTATTTTTACTTCAACATATTAGTTATTTAGCAGACACTGTTATTCAGAGCAACTTACAGTTACAGATTACAGAGCCCATTTTAGGTCCGGCTGCGATAATTTCATAACCCTTGTGATAAGCAAGGACAACGGAAGAGAGAAGGGCTCACCTGGAGGGTGAAGATGGAAGACACAGGCTTGTGGTCGCTGTCCATGTACTCCATGTGACTGCGGTAGAAGTGCTGGGTGACCTTGGTCCCACTGCTAAGGCCTGACATCGAACCTCTTTTCCCAGCATTAGGGGCCGGTCGAGACGGAGCAGTGGCCCTCAGACGCCACAGGATCCTGTCTGTCCACGCAGGCTTACGTTTCTTCCCACTGAGAGACCAAAAGCGAGACAGAAAGAGAGGAGGGGAGCGAGAGAGCAGGGGGTTTGTTGGTCAAAACACTCACTTCATTTGACCCTGGAACTAGCAGTGTTGTAAAAAGTAAAAGTACTCGGCTGGGTTCACCCAGTTTTTGAAGTTCCTAAATGAAACACAAATGAGCAGGTAATGGGTGTTCATAATTAACTACTCAAAATAGTAAAAAAAGCTCACTCTCTCTTTTCATTAAATAGAGCACTGGTTAGTTAAGAACTCCCTTTACCTGGTCATTTTGGTCTTGATTAGGAACTTCCCAAAACTGGTGCCGAACCCAGAAAAATACTTTTACTTTGTACTTTTTTACATGTCTGGGTACCAGGGATTTGAAGTGAACCCCATGTCCTTACTTACCTTGTATCATAAGTATCTGTCCCCACATCAAACTTGTAAGTGGGGGGGAATTTGAGAGGTCCCTCCAAAAAGCCTTCCAGCACTGGCTCGCTGTCTTTTGCCATATTCAGCTGTAGAATGGAGAAAATAAAATGGTTGTTTTGGTGTCTGTATGCCCTCTGGTGGCATCTTCTTTACATTACAATTCCCTGTAAAATAAATACTTTTTAGTGAATGGGCTTTCATTTTGAACAGGCATCTCACCTGGTCTTTCTCCCACAGGGTGATGAGTTTGTTGTTATCAATAGCTGTTTTCACTTGTGGAATCTCCAGTTCATCAATGCGGAAATTCAGGTCTCCAAACCAGAACACTACACTGGGAAGCAAGAGAGGAGTAGATGGAGAGCAGAGGAAAACTTAAAGATGTCTTTAAAGATAAGGTAGCTAAAATCTACCTTACACAAAATATATGAATCAGGTACACTATATAGCCAAAACTATGTGGACACCTGATCATCACACCCATATGAGCTTGTTGGACATCCCATTTCAAAACCATGTGCTTTCAAGTCAAGTCAAGTCAGTTTATTTATAAAGCACATTTCAAAATAACCAAGGTTAAGCAAAGTGCTGTACAGAAATATAAAAGTCTGATAGCAAAACATGGAAAAATCCTAAAACACAGTTAACACAAACAGAACAATTCAACACAAGTGTCTCTAGGCCAATTTAGAAAGCCAATGAAAAAATATATGTTTTAGGACGGGATTTAAATACAGTAATAGTGGGGGAAGACCTAATTGTAAGTGGAGGTTTATTCCATAGCCTGGGGCCCACAACCGCATGATCACCCTTCGATTTTAAACGAGACAAAGGAATATTTAAAAGAAGCTGATCAGATGATCTCAGAGACCTAAAAGGAAGAAATATACAGAGGAGCCAAACCATGTAATGCCTTAAAAACAAGTAACAAACCTTAAAATCAATTCTATACTTGACTGGTACTCTTTAACTCTTTAATATAGAGTTGCGCTACCCCCCCCTGATGCTAAAAAAGCTGAAACTCTTTCTGGGAAGTCTTTCCACATAATTTACAGTTTGTCTTTTGAAATTTGTGCCCATTCAGTCAAAAGAGCATTTGTGAGGTCAGACACTAATGTTGGTGGAGAAGGGCTGGCTCGCAGTCGCCGCTCAAATTAATTCCAAAGGTGTTCAATGGAGTTGAGGTCAGGTCTGTGTGCAGGCCACTCGACTTACTCCACACTAAACTGGTCAAACCATGTCTTTATGGACCCCGCTTGTGCACAGGGGCACAGTCATGCTGGAACAGGAAAGGGACTTTGCCAAACTTCTGTCACATAGCTGGAGGCACTCAATAGTCTAAAATGTCTCTGGACCATGTATCATTAAAATGACCCTTCACTGGAACTAAAGAGCCTTGGCCAAACCCTGAAAAAAATGCCCTTTTTATCCCTCCTCGACTATTTGTAGGGGTGTCCACATACCTTTGGCTATATAGTATAGTATATCAATTGTGAAATTAGGTCTTACTTTTACAGTGCATCCAGAAAGTATTCACAGCGCTTCACCGAGAGAGCTTAGGTTCCGGAAGTAACCTAAGTCTTGTACTTCTGACATTTTTTAGATTTTCTGTTAGTTTTTTCACTCTGATATGTTATATGCTTATGAGTCACGTAGTAGCTGGTTAGCCAAAGGCATGTTCTAAAACTCTTTATATACAGATTTTTTCAGACGTCGATGGGAGAAGTTAATGGGAAATTTACTTCTGGAACCTAACCCCTCTCGGAGGAGGGGCGGGACTTTTATGGAAAAAAACAGAAAAAAGCCCATGTGCATAAGTATTCACAGCCTTTGCCAAGACACTCAAAGTTGAGCTCAGGTGCATCCTGTTTCCACTGATCATCCTTGAGATGTTTACACAACTTGATTGGAGTCCACCTGTGGTAAATTCAGTTGATTGGACATGATTTGGAAAGGCACACACCTGTCTATATAAGGTCCCAAGCCACAAACCAAGCCATGTCAGGGCACAAATCAAGCCATGAAGTCCAAGGAATTCTCTGTAGACATCCAAGACAGGATTGTATCGAGGCACAGATCTGGGGAAGGGTACAGAACGACGGAAGCCACTCCTCAGTAAAAGGCACATAAGAGCACGCCTGGAGTTTACCAAAAGGCACCTGAAGGACTCTCAGACCATGAGAAACCAAATTATCTGGTCTAATGAAACAAAGACTTGAAGTCTATGGCCTGAATGGCAAGCGTCATGTCTGGAGGAAACCAGGCACTGCTCATCACCTGGCAAATACCATCCCTACAGTGAAACATGGTGGTGGCAGCATCATGATGTGGGCATGTTTTTCAGCGGCAGAAACAGATGAATGCAGCAATGTACAGACAAATCCTTGCCGAAAACCTGCTCCAGAGCACTCTGGATCTCAGACTGGGGAGAAGGTTCATCTTCCAACAGGACAACAACCCTAAGCACATAGCCAAGTTAACAAAGGAGTGGCTACAGGACAACTCTGTGAATGTCCTTGAGTGGCACAGCCAGAGCCCAGAGTTGAACCCGATTTAACATCTCTGGAAAGGGTCTTAAAATGGCTGTGCACCAACGCTCCCCTTCCAACCCTAATGGAGCCTGAGAGGTCCTGCAAAGAAAAATAGCAGAAACTGCCCCAAAAAAATTCAACTGTAATTGCTTTTAAATGTGCTTCAACAAAGTATTAAGCAGAGGATGTACATGTGCGTTTTTCATTTTAAATGTATAATGAAATTATGCATTTAATAATAAGTGAAGCGCTGTGAAAACTTTCTGGATGATGCACTGTAGAGTAACTGTAAATATACTTTACAGGTTAAAGGGTGAGACTGTGGTAAGTATGCTTTCGAAGGTGTATGTTTATTTGTGCCTAGGCGCTGACTAACTCGTGGTCGAGCACCCCAGTGGCAGCCTGGCCTTCAAACTGCTGCTGCTGCAGGATGCTTTCAAAGTCCTCCATGCGCTGCTCCGAGTTCTCAATGTGGGCCGGCAGGTGGCAGTTTAGGAAACAGATGGTGTGACCAAACACAGACATACGCGCACTCACGCCCCCTTTATTACCCTAAAACAGGATTGGAGAACGAAGAGGAAGACAGTAGGTTTAAAGTGAGGAAAAAACGAGGAAAAGGATCAGGTTGAAGATTAGGTACAGGAGCTTATTAAGGACAAGTATGACAGCATTAAACATTTGATTACCAACTGAGAGAACCAATCGAAGGTATCTGGCCTATGAGATACGGAGTAGAACAGGAAGCGTTTGCAGGTACATTGATAACTAGTGAATGACATTATCAATATTTAACGTGGCATGTTTCGTGGAAGTGAAAGCAGGATGGAGTCGTGTGGTTCCTCCTGCTGCTTTCTCTCTGCAGATCTGACCTACTAATATATAATATATAAATACTAAAGATGACATACCAGAAGGAGTACAGTAGAATGTGCTGATGCTCATCTGAGTTCAAACTTTCGTTTGTGTTGCTCAGTAAAACACGCAGACAGACTAGCCTTGACCGCTCTGATAAGCTGCATGGCTTTTTTTTTTACCCCTGAAGGGTACATCATAAGATATGGAATATTTTATAAGATGTTATAGCAAATGAACATATAATAATGATAAAACTAGTTAATTGATTCCTCAAATCTAACCGGATGAGCAGTATAGCAAGCAATTCTATACTGGCCGTATACAGACCCCTATGTGTGCTTTCACGCAACTTGTTGTCTAAAACCTACTCCTCCTGTGGTTATATTCTGCACATTTTCCAACAATCTGTGACACTCCAGATCTGAGTTCTGCATTGCTAATCAGTCCTCTCACATAGCAACTATGAGAAAACGTGAAAAATTTGGTTGCTGGCCTTTAATGACATGTTATTTTGGCTGTCTAGATTGGTGTGCGTTGCTCAGTCCGATGGGTCAGATGATTTTGTCTGTTGATTGTCATTCTCTGTCACTTGGTCAGTAGGATGTACTCAGAACAGGCAGGGGTCTCACCCAGTAGCCCCCTAGACCAGTGCGGGTAGTTTCTGTCTGCACCCCTCGGAGGAACGGGAGGTGGTAGTACTTGGCAAAGACCAGCAGCAACAACCCCTGCATCCGCTGTGACGTCACCTAAGAGAGGGACAATGAGATGGGAGTCAGAGAGATAAAAACAAATTGGAGTGACAGACAGAGAGAGAAACAGGGTTAAAATGTGAAGCTGTGAATAGACATAAACCCATTTGTTGTATAGAGCACTCAACAATCAGAAATTGTTACCTTCTCATCACAAATCCAGACAGTTAAAGACGGAAACGTTTTCCCCAAACCACATTTTGCATTCTGTTCTGCTTCTACTCTGTCGTTTCTCCACCAACACAAGTCCTACTGGCTTTAGTTTTTTTCCAGGGGTGCACAGAACTGTGTGGCAAATATTGACATTGGTAAATTGCAGCTGGAACACAGAAAACCTTTGGGCTTGTAGATATGGATGTCATGTCAGTCCCTCCTGGCTCGGAGTTTAGGAATGATTGGCTGCATCATGACAGTTGGTCCTTGTCTGGGTTTAGATGTGTTTACAGTCCCAACTGTCATTTTAGTCAGTTGGTTGGTACCATAGAAATAGAATGGATAGAAAGGCCATTTCAATTCAAATCAATGTAGCAGAATGGTCAGAGCGACAGCCATTTAGATCTAGCGGCCTACTTCCGCATTAAACTGATTTGCGTGTTGTTACCGTGACAACTAATAACAATCGCCATGTTGTTGTATACTAATCGAATGACCACGCCAAGCAGTTCAATGGCCTTTCTATCCATTCTATTTCTATGGTTAGTACATAATTCAGGCCCACATCAGCACCACATAAGGCAGGCAACTACAGATAACTTCCGTCCCCAAGCACAGCAATACATAGAGCAACTACAGATAACTTCCGTCCCCAAGCACAGCAATACATAGAGCAACTACATGGAACTCTCTGCCACCCCAAGTTCAGTGTTGCTATTATTAAAATCAGATAAAAGAAAAACAAAAGAAAAACCAGCATGTTGTATATTGGGGAGAAAGAAGACTGACCTTGTTATACATTTCGGGCTTTATAAGTGTATTCTGACTTCACTTTTTTTTTTAGGAATATTTAAAATACACTTACTGACCAATTTGTTAGGTACACCTGTTCAACTGCTTCTTAATGCAAATATCTAATCAGCCAATCATGTGGAAACAAGTCAATGCATTTAGGCATGTAGACATTGTCAAGACGATCTGCTGAACTGAATGCACAACACGTCAATCCTTGAATCAGATGGGCTACAGCAGCAGATGACCACACCGGGTACCACTCCTATCAGCTAAGAACAGGAAACTGAGGCTACAATTTGCATGGGCACAGCAAAATTGGACAATAGACTATTGGAAAAACGTTGCCTGGTCTGATGAGTCTCGATTTCTGTTGCGACATTCAGATGGTATATTTTCAGATGGTATATAGAGTAAGGATTTGGCATAAAAAACATGAAAGCATGCATCCTTCCTGCCTTGTATCAATGGTTCAGGCTGGTGGTGGTGTAATGGTGTGGGAAATATTTTCTTGGCACAGTATGGGTCCCCTAGTACCAATTAAATACCACAGCCTACCTGAGTACCATAATGTTGCTGACTATTTCCATCCCTTTTATCACCACAGTCTACCAATCTTCTAATGACTGCTTCCAACAGGATAACGCTCACATCATCTCAAACTGGTTCACTGTACTCAAATGGCCTTCACAGTCACCAGATGTCAATACAATCGAACACCTTTGGGATGTGGTGGAACGGGACATTTGCAACATGGATGTGCAGCCGACAAATCTGCATCAACTGCATGATACAATAATTTCAATACGGACCAAACCTTTCCAGCACCTTGTTGAATTTATGCCACATAGAATTAAGGCAGTTCTGAAGACAAAAGGAGGTCCAACCTGGTACTAGTAATGTGTACCTAATGAATGTATAAAACACAAAATACTGCTCAAGTAACAGGAAGTGTTTTTCTCTTTCAGAAGTTGTTGGGAGACGACCAGGGACTGCATTTCCAGCTTCAAGTCAAATCTAACTTAAAGACAGAGAAGACTTGACTCTGCAAAATACCACATCTGTTGAATAAAGCTGTTTATAAATTCTGTTTTCCTATGCTGTTGGTGGGAAACCTGCTGAGTGCTAACTGTGTCTCTGATGTGTACCAGTTATGTCCTCTTCTTTTTTGCCTCACATTTGCATCGTGCCCTGCAGCATCTAATGGCCCAGCTCTTCCACAGATTTGCATGAAGCTTTAAATTTAAAGAGGTCACGGCCAACGTCTACACTCTGCGTCTAAACTGCCAAACCATGTGAGGGTATTTGTATATTATTATTATTATTTTATTGACAGGACAGGAGGAAGTAAAAGCCAGGGAGACAGGCAGGGCAAGACAGAGAGGAAGGACACAGACAGCCGGCCAAGCCGGGGCTCGAACCCTCGTCGCCAGGGGGAACACGCAGACCAAACCGGCAAACCAACCCAGGCACATGATTTGAAAATTCGACACGGTGGAATACCTGTTAAAGCATGCAACATACTATTACATAACCTCCAAGCTCTGTGAGGCCTGTAACATTGAATTAGAATTTCTGTTGGTTTGCCTGCTCCGACTGGTAAGGCATTCCATGTAAAAAGGTTACCGTTCGGTTGCAAAGGAAGTTTCTTGGAAACAGGTAACCAGAGTGCTGGTAATTGTCTTTCAGAGATGCAGGACGTATCATGTTAAGGGAGAAAAATGTATCCCTACAGATTTAATGTAGCACAGAGATTAAGTAGATCTGTGCCCACAAAGTATTTCTATTATGTTGCATTGATTTCAATGAATTGTCACGATGACACAGATGTCATTTAGGGGTGTAACAGTATGAGATTTTCACAGTATGATGTCCATTGCAAAAAATATCATGGTGTTACAGTATCACGGTATTATTAAAAATGAAATTGTTCATGTATAAATATGTTTGTACACACAGAGACATACACTATATGGCCAAAAGTATGTGGACACCCATACTAATTATGTTCAGGGTTTTCAGCCACTCTTTTGCTCACATGTGCATAAAGTCCAACACATTGCCATGAAATCTCAATAGACCAACATTGGCAAGTAAAATGGGTTGTCCTGAATAGCTCAGTGATAACAAATGTGGCACTGTCATTGAATGCAACCTTTGCCACAAGCCACTGGACTCTGGAGCACTGTAAACGTCTCACTTTAGAGATTATTGTATCGCCTGAAGTTTATATGATTCTCTATAAATGTAGCTGACTCTCTCTTAAAGGACAATTCCGGCACAAAATGAACCTAGGGGTTAATAACACATGGGTACCGAGTCGACCGTTCTCTGGGATATGTTTTCATGCTAATCAAATGTGCCCAGATTCTTTTTTGAATTTGTTTAGAATATTTCCAATGTCATGCCAAAAAAATGCAATGCACCATTTGTAATTCAGCAATTATATAGAATTGATCATAACTGTACCTACATATTAGCATGACCCCTGTAGTTTTTCTTTGTGTGTGACCATTAAAGAAATATCTGATACAACAGCCTAATATTGCCCAAGTTGACCCTGTCTCTATCTATTGTATTAATCAAGGTCTACAAGAGTGCACGATTTTAGAATGATAACAAGCCAAAGGGACTCAATGTCACTTTTCACTACAGAACAGTGAGTAGAGTAATAGTTTCCCCTTGCTTAATTACACTGTCCCCCATCCACACCCATCAGCAGCCTGACCGCAGATCTCTGGGGCCTGGGATTCCCTCAAGGCCAGAACAGAGGCACACATCGCCCTGTGAGAGAGCGCGCATCTCGCTTGCATACTCACTGACTGTTTGGATGGCTTGGTTGCGTAATGGGCATCGAACCATAAAGTAAATCGTGTAGTTATATGTATGTTTCTGTAAGTACAGAGGGAGTGGTGTACGTGCTTGACTGTATGTGTGACTGTTTGAATAAATGTAGATCTGTGTATAGTGTGAATGTCAGTGTGTATGTGTGAGGGTGTACATGTATGCAGTTAAAAAGATCCCTAATTAACTTCAGTGAGCTTTAGGAAGTGTTGCTGAGGGCTAACATAACACATTAGCGGGTTAATTATACAAAAGATGTTCAGGTCCCTGAGGCATGTATGCGTGTGTGTGCCAAACTTATGTCAGAGGTGAGCTGTTAGCAAATATCCACAGGGCAGCCTTGGGTGTTTGCAAAAGGAGTGGAGCTCTAGATGTGTTGTTCATGGGAATATTCATTGGTTGTGTATCTTTTACAATCAATTGAATTTGACATTATGATTTGTCTTACATTTCTATTTTGACAGGCTGATGATTCTCGATCAAAATACAAATATAATTCGAAGTATCCTCAATGCTTTTCTATTTCTGCCCTGTTGTAAACCCCTTATAGAATTGTCACATGATCTGACAGGTATGTCATAGGAAAGGGCAGCACAGATCTAACACCAGGCTACAAAAGAGGATCTGTCGACTTTAAGGGTGGTGTTGATTTAGTGTTTAAAAACAGATTTAGTCAACTCTAATGACAGTGCCGTTTAGAGCAAAAGATCATTGACCCACTTTTCACAACAGTAGTAGATTTACGGCAGCCAGTTGAGAGTTGTAACAGGGCAGGAAGCTGAATAAAAGACTGTGACCATTAGGAGAGGACAGGGGAGTGTTTGGTAATAGACTCTAGAACAAACATTCAGACATACAAATCAAATACCTATGCATGGATGTAAACACAAATGCACATACTGTAAAAAGCTCTCATAAGCAACATAGGAGCATTGTGGAGTCAAGCAGCGCATGAGATGGCCAGGGGACAGCATTAGTCTCACTGTCAAATAAACATCAACACAGTCCAGAAATAAACCTTCACCCTGGGAGACGATTTCTGTTCTAGCTCTCTGCAGCTAATTCATTCTCTCCCCCTACTGCTCCACCAAGCTCCAACAATGTGGTCCTGACAAGCCAACCATCACCATCCACACTCCACCAGCTGTGGTCGAGTCCCTCTTCACGCTGTGTCTCTCTCTCTCTCTAAAATAGAGATTGTGCAATGGTTTGAGAGTGTGCGAGCTTGGAAGAAAGTCAACGAAAATAAAGCAACAATGCACACTTGTTTGACGTAGCCAGCCCATCCACTCCAGTAGGATGGGAGAAATGTAAAATCATGATGCATGTACAATTAAAATATGGTAGAATACAGGGGGAGTTGGCGTGGCGTAGTCTGCTAAGTCATTGATTTACATAATTTCTGTGTTAGAGTATAAGTAAGCAATAAGGCACAAGCGGGTGGGGTATACGACCAATATTCATAGGCACACGCATCGCAGGGTGCATGGACACAAATCCACGAGATCCCTTATTTCTCCTATGCCCTTGACAATGAGGCATCTCAAGGCTTTGGGTATATTGGCAATATTACGAAGGCCTGAGCTTTCAGTCGTGGCATATTGGCATTGAAACACACATCTTATTTCTTAAGTATAGTATATATTATTTGCTCCCATTATTAGCTTACATTTCAAACATGTATTTTACATTATGTATTTTTGTTTGTGTATACCACAACCATGTGTTTAACATGTCTTTAAGAGTCTGCATACGTCCCTTTACTAACCAGTACGTATCCGAAGGGGCTGAGTCTCTCCATGAAGGCATCGCTCCATTGGTCTGTGAAGAGAACGTCTTTCAACCTTTTGTTGATCATGGAGTTGACTTCCTGTAGCCTGAGAGAGCAGCAGGAACAGTCATTATAAAGAGACCATCGGGGGAAAGAGCGACAGGAGGAGGAAATGAGAGGGAGAGAGAATGAGGCAGACTAAGAGAGAAAGACCAATGGGTGGTGGGTGGTGGAGAGTAAACATGTGATGGTAAACAAACACAGCTAAAGAGAACTGAATATATAGATGTTGTTTCACACAAGACTGAAGGCCCATATAAAGGAATAAGAGGGGCGTTCTGAATCAATTGTTAATGAATGGTTGGTTGGCGGACATGCTCACCCAATGATATACATGTCTGTGTTTCCATCCCCGACGTGCAGCCCCAGCAGAGCAGTGATGTCATCTGGTGGCATGGCCCCGCCCACATTCCATGTGATTATATGCACCCTGTCAGAGAAAAGGAACACAAAGACTCACAATCCCATATTGATGCCAGGTTCAACCAATAACAAAATGTTAGGGCGACAGATTGTTAATGAACTGCAGATAACGGTAATAGCAAAGAATATACATATATACAAAGAATATACATATATACAAAGAATATAAATATATACAAAGATTATACAATATGGAAGCCAACATCCGTTTGCATGCAACATGGTGTACATACAAATTGTAAAATGTAATTCCATTGATGAGATTAGCCACTCTCTCCATTAACTTAATTAGCATCCTCAATTAGGAGGGTTAGCAACGAGCTCTGAGAAAGCATCAGGGACACTTGGTTTCTGGTGTCAGTAGGGAAAGAAGCAACAGCAGAGACAGGTATTGAACCTGAGTTAAGAGTTTAGGAAGTGACACTAAAGAACTCACTCTGCTCTGGATAACTACTAACTGTTTCGGGGCAGCAGGTAGTCTGGCTGTTACAGCATCTATCTAATTACAGAAAGGCTGCAAGATGCTGTTTAGTTTAACTTTATTCTTACATTGTCTCTTTCACAGCTGAGCCCTGTAGTTAATACAAAAATATCACCTATGGTACAAGCACATAGAAAAAGACATTTTGATGCTGGTGGCTAAATGTAGCTGAAGGTTCCAATAGCTGTTTAAAAACACAATGGATTAAGGTTACAACTACTTTATAGCTGAGGAACTATCTACACTAGCATGATAACTTGTTAACTAGTCTTTTAATATTTGTGACATATTCAGTATGATTAACTACACTGTGCATACTTTAATAACATTTATAAAATATGAGTTATTACCAAAAACCTACAGACAGTGTGTGATACCCCAAGAACAGCAGAACATAACCTGAAAACATTCAATTGTGAAATAAGGAGTGCAAAACACAACATATGACTTATAACAACACGAAGCATTGGGAATTGTAGAAAACTACAAGCATTTTAATCTTCCTCAAAATGCAGCTTGGGTAATGGGATAATCAGGAGTATAGCAACACCTTACATCCCTGAACAGAGAAAGGTTTGTTCTTGTTTGTTTCCGTGGTGAAAAGGAAATGGTCTAGTCCCTGCTGGGTAGTAAGTCATTTATAAACATTTATCAAGTACATATCGTACACTTATGTTGGGGCAATGGAATTAAAACTTGAGGTTAGGGGAACTGTAGTGGGATTGCCAAAACAAGAATAATTATTTAAAATAATTTAGAGTTACAGGTTATTGTGTGGCACTTTGAAGTTCTGCATTTGAAAAATAAACTATTACTGGTATTTACAGTTGCACGTATTATTACCTGAAGTCTTCCACTACCTGGGCCTGAGTGTCTGCCGTGCCTGCCACGGAGAAGGCTCTCTGGGCATGAGGGGTGAGGTTGTGAGGTACTGGACTGGAGGACGGTTCCTGGGGCACTGAGGCTGCCCGCATTGAGATGGGGCTCCGGGCTCCAGTGGAGGGACCAGGGACTTTGATGCCAGGCTTCAAAGTGGTTTCAGTGTACCCCTCAGGCCCTCCTGACCCCGTAGAGTGCTTGACTGCTCCAGGTCGCAGGGGTTTGGGGTGGCTGCTTCCAGCTGGAGCTCCAGGAGTGGATCGGTCCTGATTAGCTTCTGGAAGGTCAGGCTTGGGCTCACAGATGTCCACAGAGCCCTCAACTCTGGGGGTCCTCTGAGGCCGACGAGGTCGCGCTGGGACTGTCATTTGAGGAGTAGGATCAGAGGAGTTGGAGGCTGGGGCGTCTGCGCCTGTAGGTACTGCTGGAGTCGGGGTCAAAACATCTGCCCCTCTGTGTAGATTTTCAGACTGCAGTTGGCTTTCATTCTTGTTGTTTGGATCCATCTCCCACAAGTTCACTGAAAAACAATAACAGGGGAAAGCCATGTTCACCATATTCCCCTTAGTTTGCCAAGCAGTTACAGACCGACTGACAAACTGAATGTTAAAGTAGCAGTGTGACACAAAGTCTGCTGAGGTTGATAATGGACACTCATTGACTCAGCTGTTAATGTGATTGAGCAGATACATTCCACCCATTCCCTGGCTGCTCTGGCAGCATAATGCTAGCCTTGCCTGGCTGGAGGCCCTCTGGGGGGAGACAGAGCGTCTGAAACAGCTCATTAAGTCCTCCTGGAGGACAGGCAGTAAGAGAGCCGGGGAGAAGTGCGAAGGCGTTTGAGATATCAAAGGGGAATAGGAGGAGGGGCGGAGGGCACAGAAGTGTACACGTGGAGGATGGGAATGCAGCCATGGCCTGGTTAGTGAGCCCAGGGCAGACAGGTGACTCAGGACCAGTCTGAGATCCCATCCCATTGATTTCAAGGTCAACCTGAAAATAAAGACACTAGTGTATCAAATGTATATCCCAAAACTATACCATACCTACAGTATATCACAACATTTTAGCATGTTTACTGAATATCACAACATAGCATATTTACTGTACATCACAACTCCATAGTGTATACCATATATGGCAATACTGTATCTATTGTATATCTGAATATTATATTACAACATAACAAATACCAGTACATTGTCAAATTAGGATTGGTCCAAATCACATCCCTTTATCAAAACAAGACACGGAAACACAGAGAGATGTGAAAGAAAAAACGCTGCCATGTATGGTATTATAATTTAACATAATTTGGCGTGTATATTTACTGACAGGAAGGAGAGGCTATAGGAAGCCAGGTATGTAGAGGTAGAGAGGAAGGGCACAGACAGTTGGCTGAGCCAGGCACACACAAATAAGTCAACTCGGCACTCTCTATCTCACATGTTGAGCGCTCTACTCAACAGCTCCTCACTGTAGTGGGGGATGGGAAATGTGTCAACAGACGGCTTGCCAGCAAACCAAAATAACTAAATTACGTCCTCCCTTCCTTTTGAGCCACGCTCATCTCTGTACCTGACCGGTGGTAGTTGGGGCACTGGGTTAACTATTAGCTAATCTATAGGAAAAAATGCAATTTAAGACCATGGGGGGGTAGTGGGCTAAGTCACTGCATTGCAAGACAGTCTACATCACGGCAGTCAAGGGTTCGAGCCTGACTATGGGTTCTCGGACTTTCTCCGGGCCTCCTGCATGAGCAGCGCAAATCGGCATAGCACTGCCGCGGATTTGGGTTACCTTATATACTTGTGTATAAGTGAAGAATTTTTTGTTGTACACTTCATTTTAAAATGCAGAGTCGACTTATCCACAGGTCAGTGCTAGTTTCGATAGAATTTTGTACATTGAATGCAGGTTAATGTCGAGTTACCTGTTGTGATATTCCCTGTCATTTATCCGCGTTGCTTTAATAAATCAGTAGTAAGAATGCATTTCATCGAAGTAGGCTATGGGTGATGCAAACTGTGCCAATAACGGTTTTCATACCGTAGTTAAATGCTAAATATGTAGACTACCACTTGAAAACAGTAAGTTTCTCATATAGGTGCATGCTAAAATGTGCTGCTTTGAATAGACTATCTGCCTCTTGAAGGACAATTCCAGCGCAAAATGAACCTAGGGGTTAATAACACATGGGCACTGAGTTGACCGTTCTCTGGGATATGTTTTCATGCTAATTGAATGTGCCCAGATTTAGTGCAAACTGATAATTACCTTATGACGCTAGTTGTGAGGGCATGGATGAAGTAAAAAGAAATCGCTATTTTATACCACTAACAAGGCTCAAAATAGCACCATACTTCTACGGTAGCATAATGAGGGTCCCTACGGGCAAACCGAACCATTGAGAACTTTGTAAGTGTACAAACAGTTTAATAAAAAGATAGTTTAAAAGACAGTACCATTCTCGTATACAGGCAGGGGCCATCTTCAGATAACCGACTCGACCAGTCGAACCACAAACGCTGTGCTACATGAGCTGAACTGTGACTTGGAATCTCCCATGGCAAGAGGTTTTTTGGTCATTCATGCATATCAATGAGCAAGACTTACAGCTAACGATGCAAACTAAAATCAAACACAATTTGCTTACAGTTCAGCTCACGTAGAATGGCGTTCGTGTTTCGACTGGTCAAGTCTGTTTTCCCAAGATGGCGCCTGCCTGTATATGCAAATGTTACGGTGGCACAGCAGTCTAAAATCTACTGAGCTGACCACCATAGTCTAACGGGGCTGATGAGTCACTGGGAAGGCAAATTGTCCAGAAACACCCAGGGGGGAGGAGGCATTGGCAGCTGGGTTTCCTGATCTCATCACGCACTAGTGACTTCTCAGGTGGCTCAGATGCTGACTGAAGTTGTCAGGTGTCTGGGCATATCCTGACATGAGTTGGCTCAAAATGGATGAACAGTGTGGACAAGGATGGCGGAATGGTAAGGAAGGATAATTTTATACAATTGATCGAGAACAATAAGGACCGAAAATATTTGTATTTTTTATGAGAAGGCATGAATCACATTAACAACTGTTAGTGTAAGGACCTGTATTCACCAGAATGTACATACGGGCCTATGTGTTACAGAAATGTTACAGGAAGGCGAGTGAAAATTTACACAGCTAAATCTCTTACCTGGAAACTACTCCATAGACATGAATAGTCAGCCGACATTGAATGAGAGCAACTACTCCATAGACATGAATAGTCAGCCGACATTGAATGAGAGCAATTACTCCATAGACATGAATAGTCAGCCGACATTGAATGAGAGGAACTACTCCATAAGACATGAATAGTCAGCCGACATTGAATGAGAGCCACTACTCCATAGACATGAATAGTCAGCCGACATTGAATGAGAGCAATTACTCCATAGACATGAATAGTCAGCCGACATTGAATGAGAGGAACTACTCCATAAGACATGAATAGTCAGCCGACATTGAATGAGAGCCACTACTCCACAGACATGAATAGTCAGCCAACATTGAATGAGAGCAATTACTCCATAGACATGAATAGTCAGCCGACATTGAATGAGAGCAACTACTTCTCATTTCAGACACATTCCAGAGAGAGAAAGAGAGAGGGAGCGGAAATTATTTGATAAGAGCAAATCTGTCCCGATGTTTACATGGTCCCCCCTGAGAGAAAGAGTTAGAGAGACAGCGACAGGAAACGAGAGGCAGTCCTTAAAGCAAACTACACACAAGAATACAGCACTACAATGTTACAGTTACAGTGTACACAGTAAAACAAACGACAACATGACATGGCCTGGCCATGATGGCCATACATTACAGAATCAAACTTTTACGAGGTGTTTTATATTCAAGATTGACATAACAAGCCATTTAAAAACACCTTCTCATTCTCTTCTATGGATATTCTAAATTAAGTCATTATATTCTGTACATCCTGATGTAAACAATCACAAATTTAACCAAACTAATTCAGATTCCGTGAACAAACCATGAACACTGGTGATCTGTTTACAGGGTTTCAATGAATTCTATCATGCTGGTAGCATTGTTCAAACTATTTTAGCCCACATTTTCACTGATTATGGTTTAAATTGCAGCTGAAGGGTGTGAAGATCTGCTCTGGCCCCATCCAGGCTCTCCTGACAGGGATGCAGATGACGTTGTGGACCCTTTGAACTGCAGCCACCACCTAAACTCACCTTTTCAATCTCCTTATGCTACCGAGTCATTCCACATGAGAAACCAAAAGATTCAAAACCAATCTGGATCGTTCTTACATAGTTTTTTTATTTCGAAAGAGTAAGACATGATTTCAGACGGTTCTCGAATCAGTTCTGCGGTTTCAGGTGGTTCTCATTTCTCCAGGAAGTAACAAATGTGTTATGCATTCCTCAAATGCTCTGATGTTAAAAAACAATTTCACTAAATATCTTGGAATTAAATTTATACAATTTGTGTAAACTTTTACTGTGTCAGCATGGACGATCCTGGAGCTCCCCCTACTGGCGCAAACAGGCTCAGGCGCTCGGGGTCCCCAGTCTTCTGAAGCCATCGTTGTGATTCCACAGACCTCATCAGCACTGACTACAAGCACCTGTGTACCGTAATTCCTCAAATAAATCCGGTAGTCAATTAAACGCCAGGCCTCTAATAGTGGCCGGTGGCGTGGTCAACACGGACAAATAAAGGACGGTCATAAATAAAGGTTGGGGAATATTACGTGTGGATAATCTCCTATAGGTGGCTTTCATATACTTTGCATTCCAGTTAAGCGTAATGTACATTTCTATCACTTTTATAGATTCAACAATATATTCATGCTAATTTCGGATTATGGTACTTCTGCTCCTGCGAGCTGCCGCTCCGTAGGTTTTTGTTCCAAACCTAATTTAGCACAAGTGACACTACCAGTTTGAAATGCTAACTCAGGGTAGTCGCAACTCGGGTTGGACAGAACATTTACGGAATGTCAGCTCGCGGGAGCAGGAAATAGAATCACTAAGTATAATTGTCCTACTGGTATTTCAGTCAATGCGGCTGTATGTTTTACTCAGCTTGGTGTTGTTTGTATTAACGTACAGGTAGACGGCAGTAACTACATTGGAAATAACATGGCTCCCATTCAGTGCAAGTGATTGAATCTTCAACAACTTTTTTGAAATACGTATTGGATTTGGAACGGTTACAAGGAGTGTTGAGATTGCGATAACAACGTAATGCAGCAATAAAAGGCAAACTGGAACAAGGATTTACACAAAAATATAGCCAATTATACTTATCAAACAGAGGGAGTCAGAAATAAAGGCCTGCCTCTAACAAAAGCCTGCTTCAAATAAAAGCCGGTTGCCTTCTACAGTAGAGGTAAATAAAGGCCCCGGTCTTTATTTGAGGAATTACGGTATGTCTACTGCCTAAATAAGCCTAATTTGCTGATAGAGTGTTTGTGGGAGGTTGTGCTTTATTTCTTCTTGCCGTCACATTGTTTGAAATTGTTATGTAGACTACTTGTATGTGTCTATGAAGTATTATGTAGTAGTGGTGCAACGGATCGTCATGGATCCGTGATCCGTTCGGATCAATATCTTCGGTTCGGGACACACGTGATGCGCGGATTGATTACTGAAGTAAAAAAGTTTTGCGCATGTTCAGTCCGCTCACAGCATGGTCATGGCGAGCGGAGAAACGGAGGAGCTTGGACGTCCCGCGTCATTTAAATCCCCTGTATGGGAGAATTTTGGCTTCCTTTTTAAATATAATGAAGGAAAGAGGTTAGTGGATAAAACCGTGACAGTGTGTAGGCACTGCGGCACAAGAAAGCGATATGACAGTGGAAACACATCAAGCATGGCCACGCATTTGAAGCGACATCACCCCGGTGTTTCACTGACGGGAGTGAAAACGAACGCTGCAAACAACCGCTTATCACCGTGGCATTTAAGCAATTAATCAGACCGGGCTAAAGCCATCACCAACGCTATCGGTGTGTTTATAGGTGCAGACATGAGGCCATATTCGGTTGTGCAAAAGGAGGACTTTAAACATGCTGAAAGTGTTTGAGCCACGTTACGACATCCCATCGCATACGGGACATAGCCTACTAAAAGGCTTAATGTGAAAAAACTTAACGTGGTTTTAATGTACCTGAACAATGGTCAATCATCAACAAATTTCTCATGGCCATTTCTTGTTATGAACACTTAAGCCTGTCAAAATAACTAACCGAAATCCAACGAGTATATAATTAGAAGACGATTATATAATTTCACCTTAAAGTTTTCTTCTTCATTGGCTCCTATGGCGAGGAAAAGGCTTAAGGTGATTTAATGTACCTAAACAACGATCAATATTAACCAAATTTCTCT
>JACXGM010017548.1:6687-19759 GCA_016801145.1 Umbra pygmaea | reverse complement strand
AGTTTATCATAGTGCCCTTCGTTTCATCACGCTAGATGGTTATAACACTAGAACAGTTTATCATAGTGCCCTTCGTTTCATCACGCTAGATGGTTATAACACTCATCACTGCATCCTGTACCAAAAAGTCAGCTGGGCCTAAAGTGTGCAGATCCGTTCATTATTCTTTTTTTGTATATAAAGCATTATTACAAAAACTCCCAGTATACTTAACATCTGTGTTGCCTCCAAGACAATCTGGCATTAAAACAAAGTCACAGAATTGGTTAGTATTAAACACACCATTTGTTTTTACACAGTTTGGTAGCTCTGCTTTTTCATACAAAGTGCCACATGTATGAAATGGTATCCAACAGGAGTTTAAATTGGATGCTCTTGTACCTATGTGTCAATTAATAAAAATGGTTTTAGAATTTTATCAGGAGAAATGTGTTTTCATATTTAATGTCTGATTTTGTATAATTTATCTGTGTGTTTTTTGTATTTTTGTTGTTTTATTTGTGATTGTTGTTCCCAGGACACACTTGAAAATGAGACCTCGGCCTCAATGTGTTTCCCTGGTTAAATAAAAGTTAAAAAAAACAAAAAAAACAATATCAACTGCCGTCTTCAACTCAGTTCACAGGTTTTCAATTGGATTGGGGTCTGGTGACTGAGATGGCCATGGCAGAACATGCATTTTTTTGTCACAGAACCTTTTCTGTGTGCATCTTGAGGTGTGTTTTGGTCATTTGTTTTGTTGGAAAGTCCACCTACAGTCAAGCCCCAGCCTTCTGGCAGAGGCAACCAGATTGTCAGCCAAAATTACCTGATACTTGGTGGAATTCATTATGCCATCAATCTTGAACAGTGCCCCTGAACCTGTGGAATTAAAACAGCCCCAAAACATCACTGACCCACCACCATATTTCACTGTGGGTATGAGGTGCCTCTCCTTATATGTCCCTCTGTTTCAACGCCAAACATGCCGTTGCTCAATCTCATTACAATGTTTGTTTTAAATTTTGGTCTGATCTGACCAGAGCACCTTCTTCCAGTCAAAATTTAAATGACGTTGGGCAAACTCTTGCGTTTTTGTCTTGGGTTCAGAAAGTGCTTTCTTCTGGCAACACTTCCAAAGAGGTTCCAAAGAGGCTGTGGTTGTGGACGTGGCGTTTGATGTTGCTTTTTGAAACATGGTGACCCCAAGACGCCACCAAGGCCTGTAATTCTTTCATAGGGATTCTTGGGGATTTTGTTGCTTCTCTCACTATCCTCCTACCTATCCTGGGGGTCAAAATGCATATGCATCCTCTACCCGCAAGGTTTTCAACTGTTTCATATCTATTGAGTATTTTTATAATTGCCCTGACAGTGCTGACAGTGGATCTTCTTGTAGCCATTACCAGATTTATGAAGATCTACACTCACCTAAAGGATTATTAGGAACACCCGTCCAGTTTCTCCTTAATGCAATGATCTACTCAACCAATCACATGGCAGTTGCTTCAATACATTTAGGGGTGTGGTCCTGGTCAAGACAATCTCCTGAATTTCAAAGTGAATGTCAGAATGGGAAAGAAAGGTGATTTAAGCTATTTTGAGCGTGGCATGGTTGTTGGTGCCAGACGGGCCGGTCTGAGTATTTCACAATCTGCTCAGTTACTGGGATTTTCACGCACAAACATTTCTAGGGTTTACAAAGAATGGTGTGAAAAGGGAAAAACATCCAGTATGCAGCAGTCCTGTGGGCGAAAATGCCTTGTTGATGCTAGAGGTCAGAGGAGAATGGGCCGACTGCTTCAAGCTGATTGAAGGGCAACTTTGACTGAAATAACCACTTGTTACAACCGAGGTATGCAGCAAAGCATTTGTGAAGCCACAACACGCACAACCTTGAGGTGGATGGGCTACAACAGCAAAAGACCCCACCAGGTACAACTCATCTCCACTACAAATAGGAAAAAGTGGCTACAATATGCAAGAGCACACCAAAATTGGACAGTTGAAGACTGGAAAAATGTTGCCTGGTCTGATGAGTCTCAATTTCTGTTGAGATATTCAGATGATAGAGTCAAATTTGGCGTAAACAGAATGAGAACATGGATCCATCATGCCTTTGTTACCAATATGCAGGCTGGTGGTGTAATGGTTTGGGTGATGTTTTCTTGGCACATTTTAGGCTACTTAGTGCCAATTGGGCATCGTTTAAATGCCATGGCCTACCTGAGCATTGGTTCTGACCATGTCCATCCCTTTAAGGCGACCATGTACCCATCCTCTGACGGCTACTTCCAGCAGGATAATGCACCATGTCACAAAGCTCGAATCATTTCAAATTGGTTTCTTAAACATGACAATGAGTTCACTGTACAAAAATGGCCCCCACAGTCACCAGATCTCAACCCAATAGAGCATCTTTTAGATGTGGTGGAATGGGAGCTTTGTGCCCTGGATGTGCATCCCACAAATCTCTGTCAACTGCAAGATGCTATCCTATCAATATGGGCCAACATTTCTAAAGAATGCTTTCAGCACCTTGTTGAATCAATGCCACGCAGAATTAAGGCAGTTCTGAAGGCGAAAGGGGGTCAAACACAGTATTAGTATGGTGTTCCTAAGAATCCTTTAGGTGAGTGTACGACCATCTGTCTCTTTTGAACTGCCAGTTCTTTTGTTTTTTTCATGGTGTTGGATGACAAAAGGATATTACATGTTACCTCAATGTTATACCCTATTAGAACAGGAAGTGATGTAATTGCTCTATATAGTTCTTTAAGACTTAGATTAACTGAAATAAGTGGAATTTAATTCCTGGTGTAATTTTGGTAGATGTCATTTACTATAATCTTTAACATTGATTATGAATCTCACACATCTGTCAGGGCACCATTAATTGCAGAAACATATGCTGCCATCCAGATGTTGTCTTTTCCAGGGACGTCCCTGCAATTTCCAATAGGACAACGCCAAACCTCATTCTGCCTGCATTACAAGCTCATGAAGCTAGCACAGTCCTGACCTGTCTCTGATTGAGTGCAAAATAAGGCAACAAAGGCCCCGTACAGTTGCAGAGCTGAGGACATGCATAATGGATGAATAGGGGAATATTCCGCTAGCTAAACTTAACTAACTGGTGTCTTCACTGCCGAAACGCTTAATAAGTGTTACTAAAAGAAAAGGTGATGATACACAGTGGTTAACAGTCAACTGTCCCAACTTTTTTAGAGTTTGTTGCAGTCATCAGATTTGAAATTATTGTATATTTTCAAAAATAAAATTAATTCACAAAGTAAAACATCAAGGGGCGCAGGTGGCTCAGTGGGTAGGGAGTCAGACTTGTAGTCAGAAGGTTGCCAATTCGATTCCCGACTGAGCCAAATGTCGTTGTGTCCTTGGGCAAGACACTTTACCCTAATTGCTCCCAGGTCGTTGCTGTAAATAAGAAACTGTTCTTAGTCAACTTACCTGGTTAAATAAAGGTTAAATAAAAATAAAATCAAGTAATGTGAATTTGTTTTCAGTATAGCCTATATCCTCAGTAAATATAACAACCCTCCCTTCTGACTCCATTATAGTCAGGCAAAATAATGAATTTGTCATTGCTACACTTCTGCTTGCATAACTAAAATCTCTAATGACGGACAGACTAATTAGCTCTAAATTACACCACTGTGCTGCCGTGCCCTTCCGGACATTGTTCCCTGTGATTTAGGATAGGACAGCCTTCATTTCCTTGCTAGAGGCCAAACATTAGAGATGAAGTGAGAAGATCTTGGAGGTAGAGGGATTCGCAATCACCAAGAAGAGGTTAAATGCAGGACAGGTGACAATTTCAATAATCTCAAATGAATTTACCAAATGTCAGTTACCCGATGTTGGCATACCTCAAATATTACCTCTCGCATCTTTACAGGCCACACAGGCATGATGTATCACCATTATCTGTATCTCTCAGTAGCTCTACCATTTACATTGTGTTAGTGTATTCTGGATGTTGTGTTGGGTTGCCTGAGCACATTGTAGAATCTGGCAAAAACCTCAAAGTCATTGATGAGATGAGAAAGATTTACAAATAAGCAACACACACCAACAGACTCAAAACACATCTGGTTAGCTACGCTTTTACTGAATGAACTCTGTGCTAAGTCCGAACTGATTGCACTATATTTTATATGTTCGTTCAATCTCTTTTATTTCTTAAACTGTACTATTTTTCTAACTGTTTTTCACTTTTATTTTAAATGCTTTAATTTTATCTGTTTGAAATTTTTGTGTTTTCCTGTTTATGTAAAGCACATTGAATTGCCATTGTGTATGAAATGTGCTATATAAATAAACTTGCCTTGCCTTGCCTTATGGTTTTCATGGCAGAACTCTGAGACGTACAAAAAGCAGAAGAAAAGCCGGCTCTAATATGCTCAAAATCATATATATATATATATTTTTTATTTAACCTTTATTTAACCAGGTAAGTTGACTAAGATCAGTTTCTTATTTACAGCACAACCTGGGAGCAATTAGGGTAAAGTGTCTTGCCCAAGGACACAACAACATTTGGCTCAGTCGGGAATCGAACTGGCAACCTTCTGACTACAAGTCTGACTCCCTACCCACTGAGCCATCTGCGCCCCTAATATATAGAAGCCACAGAGGTTTAGGGAGTCTGTTCTGTGGAGAAATTAATCAAAACTGGAACCTTTCAGCAAGATGGATCAACAGTATGTCTGGAGGAAGAAGAATGAAGCCTACGCTGAAAAAACACCCTGCCCACAGTCAAGCATAGTGGTGGCGTGATGCTCTGGGGCTGCTTTGCATCCTCTGGCACTGGAAACTTACAACATTTAGAAGGCAAGATGGATTCATTGAAGTATCAGGAAATTCAAGGAGAAAATGTAATGCAGTTTGTGAGGAAGCTGATGCTTGGGCGTCATTGGACCTTCCAACAGGACAATGATCCAAAACATACCTCAAAGGTCACTAAGGCTCAGTTGACAAAGAAGTCCTGGAAGATGCAATTGCCATGAATATAACCATGAATATTGTTGAACTGGAGGCCAATGCGCATGAGAATAATTTTGAGACTGGAGAAGTCATCGCCAGTTGCATTTTCAGTTGAATTTGGGGAAAACACGTGAAGCAGTCGTTGTGTTGAGCTATTTCAATTGCTCTTGTTTGAATTGTTCATTGCAATCAGCTGACAGTCTGTACATTTTGACAATAAACCTGATTTGCAATGGGTGTTTAATCATTTTGATTTCAACTGTATTATTTTGAATATGTTCCACCAAAAGCTAACTACAGTAACTTGCTATTGTTGCTTAGGATCCAGTAAGCTAACATGAGTTTTCATTTCAATTCAATTAGCAGCCACCTCTTCTTGACAGCTGCGGCAATGTGTACATGTTCAAAAGGAGATATTGTAGAGAAGAAATGCTTCTTGACAGACGGATATTCAATAAATTCGTGGAAGTTCACATCTTTCTAAAACAAGTACAGTAAAGCGCTGACATTTGTGTCAGACATAGTTAGCCAAATAATATTATGCATTTGACTTCTTATGTCACCATTTGCATGTTTAAAATATTTTCCTGAAGATGGAAGATATTAAATATGTAGTCTGCGATTTTTGCCACTGGTTGTAAGTGTCCCTATTGAGCTAAAAAGGTCCCCGAAAATGGTGTACTATGTAATGATTTGTGCTCAATGTCATCGAAACCACTCAATTTAAACTTGTGTACTATGTAATGATTTCTGCTCCATGTCATCAAAACCACTCGATTTAAACGTATACTTTTATGGCTAACTGAATTGTCAGTGATTCTTCTTAGAACTTATGCACATATAAACAGCATATTACACATCCAGACCAAAATAGGAAGTTTAAAGTATTATTTTGTCAAATGCAAATGTCACAGTCTGCATCTTTAACGTTTCAGTGATCCATGAGGTTATCTGTAGTGAAAGCTTCATATGTTACCTTGGAAGTCAAAACCCGATAATTTAGATGTTCACCTGTTTACATCAACATCATGTCTTGTTAATCTCAATGAAACCATGGTACTGTGAATGGGCTTTTTGAATGGGCTGGCTGTGACATCCTCTCCCTTAGACGTGGGATGGCCAAAAGGGAGCAGAACAAATATCTCATTATGACATGTTGAGTTTCATCAAAGCCTGAAGTTAGGGAAGTCATGTATCGGATGCAAGCTTGAATTACAAGCCAGTGGACTCCCGCTTCTTCCGTGTTTATAATATGTTCAGTTATCATAAACATAACATGGGATTACACAATTGAGATGAATACCATTTTCCACTTTACAGTAGGATGTTAATCATGTACAATTGATTTATCGGTAAACGCTCTATCTGTTTGTTTCTCCCCAGCAATGCCCTTTATCATCTCCATGCTGCTGGCCAGTCTGAACAGCTGCTGTAACCCTTGGATCTACATGTGCTTTGCAGGCCACCTGTTCTCAGACCTGAGGCAGACTTTCCTGTGCTGCTCGGCCCGCTACCTCAAGTCCTCACAGTGCCACTGCGAGCGTGACCACAACTCCAGCCGCAAGAGCAACTCCTCCACATATGTCATCAAGAGCACCAGCAGCCAGAGGAGCATCACACAGAACTCCACCACATGAGACGCCACCGTCTCCCGCCTCAAACTCAGACATCTACCCCTACGTTCGTCCAGCTCTGAAGAAGACTTACCTGAAACTATTGCACTGCGTTTTACATTTGGTCTTCTTGGACGTGGTTGGTCGAGAGTAAAATTAACAATTGATTGTTATAAAGATAGTCGGTTTTTATGGGGGAGACCTTTAGTTCAGAGTCATACATTGATTCTCTTTGCTCTCAGACTGATGGATTTCCATATTTGTTCTAGGGATGACAGGAGATGGAGAGGAAATGTATCTATCATTCCCAACCAAGGAGAGGAAATTTGTTTTGTTCATGGATTGTAAATTAGGCCTACTATTTTAGTATGGGTAGTGAATTCTGACAAAGAATATCAACATGTTTTATTAATTAACTGTGTCTCCCAGAAGTTACCCTCTTGTTACATTATTTTGCACATATTGGCAAAAAGATTATCTTATGAGCCATGTTGCTCACATCAGTTGCAATGCACCATGCGTAAGGTCATACACAGTGTGTTTCAACTATTATACAGTTTGTACAATATCCTAGGTTTATGACAACAGCAATATCTGTCAAGTAGTAAAAGCATACTTATTTTGACAAAAAAGCAAACACAATAATCTTTACGGAAGAACACAAGCATACAAATGTATTGTGGTTTACTTGAGTTTAAGAAAATCTATATAAATATGCTGCCTATTGATTTTGACTGTTGGACTGGCTCTTCTTAGTTCTAAAACATGATGAAAAATATGACATGCAAACACCTGAGAACACTCTGAATTCAGATATATTTTATTAGTAAAAAACACAGCAGTTCAGACAGGGAACCTGAGTGACATTGGTTCAGTCAGCATCATATGATGGAGCACACCTGTCATCAATTCATATCCTAATTAGTAATTAAGCTGCCTATTTAGGCAGTACTCTGTAGCACGTGGTTATTGCATCTGTACGCCCCCCCCTGCCCCCCCATCTGTTTGAGTCATCCTGGGAGGTTTTGGTATTGCATACCTAACTTAGTGACCATACTTATAAATGTTGTACATGTTGTGAATAGAAGTAATATACAGTATAAACACCATCCTACTATGGTGTTGAGTTTCCACAAAGGTACAGAACTGTAGGCCAAAACTTGAGTCATGCGAATCAGTGTGTATGATTGTACATTTTGATCATGTTGTCTATTAAAGGGTTGGTAAAGTTATGTAGTTTTTCCTGTCTGAACTGCTTTTATCTGGATGAATCAAAGTATTTTAGAAACTAGGGCATGAAAAGGGTGACCTGCCATTTTATTGAATGTACTTGAAACTGTTCCTTATACAAATCACATGTGTCAGTATAATAAGACATGGTATGTTTTTCTACAAAGTTGGATTCTCCATTTATTGAAAACTTCTCAAATTGTCCTATAAGCTACTGAATATTTGCATTGCCTTATTCATATTTAGTGTTGTATTTTGGGAAATGTATCTCTTATTTATTTGAAATAAAGTGTGTTTTACCAGTCTGACTAGATTTTTTGACATCAAATAATTCAGAGGCTTATATAAGCTTCTGAATCTACAATTTAACCATTTAATTTAAAGATACTAATAGCATAATTCATACTTTTTTTAGAAAGTTAAAGGGAACAATGTTCTGTCAAGCTGATTTTCAAAGCATGGTTTTCATTTTGTCAATCACTTGCCTGATGCGTCAGGGTCCAGATTAATCATTTTCAATTGGTCTAATTCTGAACTTCCAATGGGCAGGACCAGAGCCATATATATAGAAAGAGAGTTTGGCTAACTCAAATCATGGGCACCATATTGGAGACCATCGTCAGAGGAATCTACAGTGTAACGCTATGTGGCGAATATGCTATATTGAAATAAATCGCTTATTTTCACTATAAACAGGCACATACATGTTATTATCAATGTTTGTCAACATGTAAAAGGCCCTTAAAGAAATATTCCAGTGCATTTTTATCTCCTGTATCGTCAATGGGCCTCTAAAAAAATGCTCATTGTAGTGAGTGAACACATCGCCTAATAAGTCTCTGAGCAGTATTTACCTTTTTCTCTCCAGTCTCCCGAGTCCTGACATAACCTTTTGTAGTTTTTCCATCGGCGAGGACAGGTTAAACTTACTTGCTGGCAAAATTGTAACTGTAACTAGTGCTGCATTGTAATTTACTGCATTGTTAGGCTATTATTATTTTTAACAGACATCGATAAACCTTTCCCATATTGTAGCCTAAAACAACACATTCGTTTCATATACAGCTCCCTCACTTTTCACCTTTCTGGATCACGTGGGAACTTCTGTATTTTTTTTGCCGCTTCCCGGTCTTTCATTGCAGCCAAACGCGCAAGAGTTGGGCATTTTTTCAGTGATTTATGTCATGTTGAAAATAATTTATAGAATTTTTCTACTATTCCCTGCACTATGTCAATGGGAATTAGCTGAATGTTGGGCTCCATGGAGTCCACGAAACATCGAGTTATCGAACTGGGCTCAGTCTCAAGTTCGGTTTCTCGTTGTGTCCCATATTCCAGGAAGGTTGAATGTGGGCGCGGACCTCATGTCGAGAGGGGGGGCCACGGGTGGACAAATGGTCCCTACACCCGTACCTGATGAAATTAATTTGGAACAGGTTCGGCAGGGCACAGGTGGACCTGTTCGCCTCAACAGAAAATGCACAGTGCCCCCTGTGGTTCTCTATGAGACCATCAGAAAACCTACCAATCGGAGTGGATGCGTTCATGTGTCCAAGGTACTGGGTATAATCTCAATAGCAGGTGAAGTGATACTGTGCTTCACTAGCCATAAGGCTACTTCTAATACATTGCACATTGTAACACCGGGTGGAGAGACTAGACCACCGCGCTCCCCACCCCCTGAGTATTAGGAGGCCTGTGAACACGTCCATACTCAGGAACTGTGATAGCGCAATTACACACACATGCTGTAGGTCCCAGCTGTATTGTTTGAGCAATCTACAAGGGTATATACGTTTTTCTTTAAGTGTTAGATATCGTCAGGTATTGCCATGTGTTCACATTCCTGTTACTTAGATTTACGTTGAAGCCTTCTAGGGTATTCTGAGTTGGATATTTGTGATTGATATCAGCTAGATATTTCATTTTCTCTATTGCATGTTGGATTATTCCAGAGCTGGAACTTCCATTAAAATACAAAGATATTCTTGCACTGCATTCTGTCTCCTGCCTTCTTCAGTACAGATACTGTGACACACATTTACATTAGGTTGATTCCTTAGAAAAAATTGCCTTTTTTGTGTCCCTAAGAAATAATCAGTCATAAAATTGCTATAAATATAAATAAATAAATAACATAAATAATATAAATGTATAAATAACATAACATTAACATTCTAATTTAAATAACATAACATTACTATGTATTCTTTTTTCAATATCACATCCAAATAAAGTCTTATGACTTGAATTAAATATAATTTTAAATAATTATACTTGCATTTATGCTGATATGGGTGAGGTTTTTGGCCTGTCCCTCAGTACGATTGTTCTTTTTCACCAGGATTTTCATTTGCAAATTTTAAGCAAAAAGATCAAATTTTCACATTTCCATATTGTGGCAGGTATAATCTCCTTGTTAAGTAATATTCTAGGCATACATATAGATTATTTTGATGAAATAGTAATCATTTTATTGATGTCCCCTGGATTCATGTCAGGCCGTTTACCCACACCACAAAACCCCTGTAAAATAATGGTACATTCCAGTGACATCAATACAGGAAGTTGCATCATCTCTCAACCAGGATTCAAACAGTTGGCACACAGGGAAGTTTTTCTCTCTCTTCTCTAATGTACCGTTTAGATTTTTTATGAGGTATTACTGGGTGGGGGGCATTATACAATGTCAAAAATGTTACCATGTTTTGAACGTATAATTTAAAGGTTATTCATGTACTCTACTATGATCAATATCTACAGGTAATATACTTTCAAAATGTACACCATGTGCTTTTGTGACCTAGCGCTATAAGCTAGGAATGAGCAAATTAGCTTGAAATCATCAAGCATGTTACTGTCACACCTGTTAATTCTCCAGAGAAACAGATTTTGACATGGGAGTAACAGGCATGGCATAGGTTAGGTTTCACCCAGTTTATCTGTATAAAATGCAAACCTTTTGAAGGTCATTGTGTGTTAATATATTTAATTTAATTTTTAATTTAACCTTTATTTAACCAGGTAAGTTGACTAAGAACAGTTTCTTATTTACAGCAACGACCTGGGAGCAAGTAGGGTAAAGTGTCTTGCCCAAGGACACAACGACATTTGGCTCAGTCGGGAATCGAACTGGCAACCTTCTGACTACAAGTCTGACTCCCTACCCACTGAGCCATCTGCGCCCCCATATATATCTAGGGTAATGTCCATATTATTCAGTGGGGGTGGCATATGAGCAGCATCACATTTTCAGTTATTATTGTTGGTACATGAATCTGGTATTTAATGTATTACAATGGTAAAACTGAGCTTGTTGTTTTATTTGCATAGGTTTAACATTAGTGTTGATTTTCGATTAACACTACACTTTTACAGATGTTAGTTGTATGGCATTAGGTGCAGCAGAAAAGCAAAAGTGCTATCATGCTCGCCGAGATGCCGATCTTGAAAGAAGGGCAATAGGAAGAGAGACAGAGAGCAGTGGATGAAAAAAAGCATAAAAGGGTGCAGTGAGAGAGAGCAGAGTTTGCAGAGAAGAAAATGGCCAAGTTAAAGACCAGGGCAGCAAAAAAGGCAGCTTCAGTTGCACTCAGCAGCTTGTCCACACCTCCAGCGAGTCCAGATTCACTACCGCCAGAGCGACAAGAAGCTTGCCCTTCAAGGTTAGAATAGAAAAAAAAGGTCTGAAAAAGGTAATATTGATACATATACACAGGGATGGGCAGTATTTATGATACATGTATTTAAAATATGTATTTCAACTACAAAAAATAGTATTTTGTCATTTGTATTTGATAGGCTGAATGAAAATGGTTTAGTTTGTAGTAAAGTACTTTAGGGTCTTGTGTTTTTTTTAAATCCTGGACAATTCTTTGTCAGAAGTCTACATGATGACATCATAAAAATGCTGCCTCTGATTGGTGACTATTCCAATATAAATCCGCTCTTGAACAAGACTGTGGGCATTATTTGTTTTTTGTCAGTAATTTATTTCAAAACGTGACATATTTCAAATCTTTTTTAGATTAAATCTTGATGCTTATGGCTTACAGCTCATGGAAATAAAATATACAGTATTTCAAAATATTAGAATAAATAATTTATAATACAGAAATGTGGACCTGAAAAGAGCTCTAAATAGCAAATTAACTAAAACACCTGCAAAGTTTACCTGAGCCTTTAACCTCTGTCTGATTCAGTATACACAACCACAATCATGGGGAAGACTGCTGACTTGACAGTTGTCCAGAAGACACTCACTGACACCCCCCATGAGGAGGGTAAGACACAGAAGGTCTCAACTAAGTTAGTGTACTGGTGGTGGATGGATATATCAAATAAGCTAATAAATGGAATGTTTGCAAAGTGATTTCATGGTCCCTTGTGAAAGTATTTTTAAAATACAAAAATACAGTATTTTATTTTGATACATGGTGTGGCTGCTGTATTTTGTAGTTTATTTTGATTCATTATTTTAATTGTATTTTGTATTTTAAAATATATTTGGATGTATCTTTGCCCATCCCTGCATATATATATATATATATACACACACAGACAAACAATGAGACACTGGACAATTAATTCAAGAACAGACAAAATACAGGTACAAGAAAACTACAAAAGACTACCTACATGTATAGCAGATGAATTTAAATTCTAGATGAGACTGAGAATAAGGCTTGTGATATGTGGTCTGACTGTTGATTTGTGGGTTTTAATATCACCACGGTTGATTTTAATGTGTTAATGACTGATCTGTTTCAATAAAATTTCTACCATAATGCTTGTCAATTACACATGCAACTGCAATGACAAACAAGAGCAGGCCAAATCTTGCAAAGTAAAACCAAAGTCCACCATCAACATCTTCTAGGTCTGGTTCAGGTGATGAAAATCCTATCTTATTAAAATGTGCTTCAGTAATGCATCTATGCCAATCAAGTGTTAAAAAATATAATGTAATTTAAAAAGGTAAAACTATTCAGTAATATGTTCAAATAGGTGCATGCGGAAGAATGTGTTTCCCGTCATCCCTGTTACTCTGGTCATTCATGTTAATGTGACGTCAGGCCTGTTACTCTGGTCATTCATGTTAATGTGACGTCAGGCCTGTTACTCTGGTCATTCATGTTAATGTGACGTCAGGCCTGTTACTCTGGTCATTCATGTTAATGTGACGTCAGGCCTGTTACTCTGGTCATTCATGTTAATGTGACGTCAGGCCTGTTACTCTGGTCATT
>JACXGM010017547.1:0-19705 GCA_016801145.1 Umbra pygmaea | reverse complement strand
TATCATGTTAAACAAGCAGTGTGAAAAGAATCGGACGGCTTCTATCATGTTAAACAAGCAGTGTGAAAAGAATCGGACGGCTTCTATCATGTTAAACAAGCAGTGTGAAAAGAATCGGACGGCTTCTATCATGTTAAACAAGCAGTGTGAAAAGAATCGGACGGCTTCTATCATGTTAAACAAGCAGTGTGAAAACAATAGGACGGCTTCTATCATGTTAAACAAGCAGTGTGAAAAGAATCGGATGGCTTGGCCACAGAGGAAGCATGTGATCGATCTTCAAACAAGAATGTTTTTGTAAACTCCTAATGAAATTCATATTGTGGTCACGTAGTAACACTATAAAATGTGGAAAAGTCCAAGGGCAGTGAAGACTTGAGAGACACTGAATGTTAACTACTGGTATTTATTTTTAGATTTGGCATTACTATTTTCATCTGGAATTACAGTGATTAAAGTACTGTATATACATAACCAAGACATTACCACTGTTGCAAACGTCTTATTTATAATTGATTATTCACATACAATAGCAATGTCAAATTTGCAGAAGCCATTAAATTCAGTGTCCTTATGATGAAACTTTTAGCTTATCCATAATTAGTCATGTTTTAACCATAATTTCTGATGCCATCTTGTTGAATGAAGGTATCGATTTATTTCAAATCATCTCCCTGGGTTTTCTAAATCTTTTTATCAGTAGTTTATATAAAAAGAGGAGTCCCTCGCATCCCTGAAAGCCTTTAAGGGGATCAAGCACTGACCCCAATTGACAGAGCAGGTCTCTTATAATCCAGGCACCCCACCTCCGGTGCCCCTCCTCTTTACCCCTGTTGTTGGTTCTAATCAACGGCGTCACTCAGGGAACAGTATTGTCCCCAATCCTTTACAGCTCCCCTGGGACTGACCTCCGCCATCCAACCCACCTGCCCGCGCTGCGTGTTCAAGCCTCTCGGGATGGTGGAGGGGGGGTGAGGGGTTGTGGGGGGTACAGGTATAGCGGCGTGGTGACAGCACTCTAAACCAATGGTGCATCAAGACACTTCTTCCCTGGACGGCGGAGCCGTATATCAGGCCAGGGAGGATGGCGGAGCGACTGAGGGTGACAGGGGAATAACATCCCTTTCTCCTCAATGGACAGGCCCCATAACTCCTGCTACCCCAGGGACAGACTGAGAAAAGCAGTAGCAGGGGGCTGTGAAGCACAAATGCTTACGAGAATTGACATTTAAAGAAACAGGAGTTGGAATTTTAGTTTTTTTCTATTTTAAGTCACCTTTTTATACTTTGAAGGAAAATCCCAGAAGTAAAAACAATCAAACAATTCTAATATCTGAAACTGAAAAGAAAACATACTTTTCCTGGTGATACATTACATAGCCTCTAGTTCTAGTTCTGTATTCCATCATATTGAAGGAAACTGTGGCAGTATTGGGAGGTTCAAGCCCCACTGTTGTCAATGTCATATTCTACTAGCATGCTATGTGGGGGGGCCATGGTCCTGACTACTGGATGGGTTGTGGTATGAGTCACACAGGTGTGTGTTGTTATCAATCACAGTGAAACTGTGTTGTTATAAGGCACAGTGTAAACGTGTGCAGTTACATAGCACAATAACTGTGCAATGTTATAAAACTGTTATTCATTAGTCTGTGTGCTGTTATGTGTCGCAGTTACTGCTGTTATGAATTACAATGTAACTCTTATTATGAATCACAGAATGACTGTGTGCTGTTATAATTCACAGTGTAACTGTTGTTATGAATCCCGATCTAACTGCTGTTGTGAATCACAGGATGACTGTTTGCTGTTACACAGCAAAAATGTCAGTGTTATTTCAACTCCCACAGTGTTACATTTAACACTTTCCCTGAGTTTATATAATTATCACCAGTTCAGAGTTAAATGAACACTTGGATAGTGTTAAAATGTTAAATTGTTAATATTGTTAAATGTAACACTCACTGTGTTGTTTTTCTAACATCAGAGAGTGTATTTCTAACACTGAATTGTGTTATTCCCTTAAACCAGGAGTGTTAATTTCCAATTTTCAGATTTTCCAGCATGCCTTGTTCAGTAAATGTGACAAGATCATTTTTCCAGCTCTTGTACCACAATGACAGTCACTGTAAGATTTAGATTTTTTATACAAATTGAAATTCAATTGAAAGGATATCCAACAGTTGTAATATTTTATCACCCACAACATGCATTCAATAAAACTCCAATGGTGAAGTACTTACAAACTGAACAAGACTAGCGAAACTACATAGACGGGAACCCTAATCTCAGTAAAATATATTAAAACGAACAAATCTGAAAAATAAACGTGAAGCAAAGCATTCTGGGAAAATGTGATGGTTTTGACTACAACTTCACAATGTTTAAGTAAAACTCTGACAACTAACACTTTTTTTTAACAACAACATATATTTTGTGTTGGTTTAACACTCACAAGTGTTAATTTAACACCTCAGTTAACATTGTATATACACTGGAAAACCAACACTTGACAATTTGCTGTGTATGACTCACAATGTAACTGCTATTGTGAATCACAGTATGACTGTGTGCTGTTATGAATCCTGATCTTCTGTTAACCTTCTCGTTGGTTGTGATTTGTCCCCGTTTTCAAGCATCGTTTTCACCCAGCCGTGATTTGACCAAATAATTGTGACAAAAACAAACAGATACAAAGCATATCATTATTTATTCACACACTTAAGCCACTGCTGGAAAGTCTATATAACACAGACATGGGAGATGCCCTCCTCTGTTTTCCTGAGGACCCTCCCCCCCCTCTCGCTCTCTCTCTCTTTTTCCCTTTCTCTAGCCTGCAGGAGGAAATAGTCCACTTCTCCATGCATGGACACATTTCCCCAGGGACCAGTTTTTATAGCATGATCAATGTCATAGTAGCTTATTGAATGCCTTTTAATGGTTTCTTTATTTTCAATTATAACACACTGTGTCTTGCCCGACAGTGTAGTGACGACGTTGAACCAATGTACTTACCAGATAGCAGTTAAATGTAAATCCTCAATTTTGACACATTGCTAACAGTGTGCATTTTGTAATTTGTGGTTGTAGCAGTGTTGAGCTACAATACATTATGTAGGGGGAAGAAAAGAAGCCACACCATAGCTACATTTTAGGAATAGTTTTACTTTAATTACACTTTACATGCATGATTATTATGGTTGGGATGTAGAACACATTTTACCCTACATGGTCAGGCTATGCAGTTTGGTCCCTGGCTAAACAACAGGAAGGCTCCATTTCAACACCTACAGTATGTAACTTGTCATCTAGTTGACTGAGACCAACACGGAAGGTCTGGAAACTCCAGGAGAGGGTGACAGAGAGGCTGTTGTACAGGCCTGTGTTCTGGATGTCTTACATGCTGATGCTGTGACTTTATATTATTTTAAAATCTAATCTACAAGGTTTGTGTACAAAGAAATGCCATATTTTTTTAAACAATATTTTTAGGCAATACATCATACTGTAGCCAACACACAGAACAACTCATCACCACAGCCTCAGCATCATGCTGTAGCCAACACACAGAACAACTCATCACCACAGCCTCAGCATCATGCTGTAGCCAACACACAGAACAACTCATCACCACAGCCTCAGCATCATGCTGTAGCCAACACATAGAACAACTGATTAACACAGCATCACCATCATACTTTAGCAAACACACAGAACAACTCATCACCACAGCCTCTGCATCATACTGTAGCCAACACACAGAACAACTCATCAGCACAGCCTCAGCATCATACTGTAGCCAACACTCAGAACAACTCATCACCACAGCCTCAGCATCATACTGTAGCCAACACTCAGAACAACTCATCACCACAGCCTCAGCATCATACTGTAGCCAACGCTCAGAACAAAGTGCATTACCACAGCCTCAGCATCATACTGTAGACAGCCGCTTAAAACTCGTTCATCTCCAATTCTACATTTCTCACAAAACTTTTCTCAAAAGTTGGTTTACTCCAGATAAATGTCACCACATAACATCTATTTAATGAATGGTAGCTAGCAGCAGATCGGTGGCAAGTGAACTATATACTAAGTTGCTGAAAACGGTAAACCATGCCACTAAACTAGGAGCACTAGAGACAGTCTATGGCTGGCAAACAGTGTTCAGGAAAGTTACTTTACCTACTAGTTAAATAATTAAACTACTTTCTAAGTTACTTGCTTAAAATCTTTTTTAAATATGCTTTTAGGTGTTTCTAGGTGTAGTATCATCAATCATAATTGGACAAAAATAGAAAAGTATTGTCCTTTCCAAGTAGTAAAACAATTTGAATTAAATGTAGTGGTTTGATAATTTTTTTCCTCCAATTAATGCTTTTTTTGATAAACAGTGGAAGATAGTGATTGTCTGATCATGTCAGGTGCAGACTTATTGTAATGAAATAAATGGATCATCATCTGGATTTTTGAGAAAGAAGTGGGTGGTAAATACTGTCTCTTGGCATGATCTAATTGAGCAATCTAATCATAGGCTATTTCTGTTGAATGTGTGAACAGTTCTTCAGTGATATCAATTTGTCCAGTTAGGAAGCATAAGTGATTGTGAATCATTGTCACCTGTTTTGGTGAAAAAGAAAGTGACAACAGGTGCACTTGAAAGGCAACACCAAGACATTTCCCAAAAAGCGAATGGTTTTGCAGGTGGTGGCCACAGACATTTTCTCTCTCCTTATCCTTCCTGACTGATTATTCTTCAGTTTTGTATTTTGCTAGTGTCCTTGTCACTACTGGTAGCATGAGGTGGTACCTGGAGCCCATTCAGATTGCAAAGGTAGTCCAGCTCCTCCAGGAAGAAGGTATGCTGTGTCTTCCAGTACAGTCTCAAGATCATGGAGGAGATACCAGATGTCGGGTCGTTATATGAGGAGACCTGGACAGGCTGGAGAAGGGCATCAACCCAGCAGCAGGACCGGTATCTGCTCCTTTGTGCAAGGAGCAACAGGAGATGATGCACAGGATGATTACATTCACAAACTATACTTCCGCGATTGAATTTACAGGTGCCCGACCTGCGCACAAGGAGTCGAGTTCTGATTTGTTTCAATGTCTGCATCACAGTGAACATGGAAAAGGAGAACCAGAGATTTGTCTGATGTTTTCTATAAATATATTTAAATGCCCAGGGGGGAGCTGGCCTGCCTTCAGGACCTGCAGAGCCTTTTCCCGATGGTCATCTGCTCCGCTTTCAGCATGTAGGGACTGTGGCCATCAGCAGGGCTAGAGGGACATCCACCGGCTACCCCAGAAGTGGTGCCGCACCCTGCCGCTGGGACCATTAGGGGTCAATCGTGCCATTATCCTTCTTCTTGAGTGGCCCCTGAGGTATCTGGACAACACACGCCCACCATTCACAGCCTGTTTTTACCATCCTGCACCACTGTGATTTTCCTGGAGAGCCCCACATTGGGTGCCAAATATCGACAAAAAAAATCATAGCCATTTTGTTTTAGCTATAGTTTTTGTAGGATATTGAAGGTATAGCTATATATATTGAATTCAGACTCATTATATGTCCAATTGATATATCTAATGCAAGTACTGTTATACTTATAAACCAACATATTGATCTTTACAGTACTCTAAGTATTACATTTAATAATGATGCTTTAAGTCTAACATTATGAATATCTGTACTATTTGTAAGATTAGCATATTCCCACAAAACTACTGCGCAGGACATTAAAGGACATTAAAGGACATTAAAGGACATTAAAGGACATTAAAGGACATTAAAGGACCTTAGTTCTTCCAGAAATTTACACAAATATAATTAAATAGATTCAAGTTCATTTTTTACAGTGGAACCAAGTTTGGCATTTTGTGACTGTACAGGCTGAGTTGTGCCTCTGTTTTACAGGTTGGTTTTGTGACTGTACAGGCTGAGTTATGCCTCTGTTTTACAGGCTGGTTTTGTGACTGTACAGGCTGAGTTGTGCCTCTGTTTTACAGGTTGGTTTTGTGACTGTACAGGCTGAGTTGTGCCTCTGTTTTACAGGTTGGTTTTGTGACTGTACAGGCTGAGTTGTGCCTCTGTTTTACAGGCTGGTTTTGTGACTGTACAGGCTGGGTTGTGCCTCTGTTTTACAGGTTGGTTTTGTGACTGTACAGGCTGAGTTATGCCTCTGTTTTACAGGTTGGTTTTGTGACTGTACAGGCTGAGTTATGCCTCTGTTTTACAGGCTGGTTTTGTGACTGTACAGGCTAAGTGGTGCCTCTATTTTACAGGCTGGATTTGTGACTGTACAGGCTGAGTGGTGCATCTATTTTACAGGCTGGTTTTGTGACTGTACAGGCTGAGTGGTGCCTCTGTTTTACAGGCTGGTTTTGTGCCTGTACAGGCTGGGTTGTGCCTCTGTTTTACAGGTTGGTTTTGTGACTGTACAGGCTGAGTTATGCCTCTGTTTTACAGGCTGGTTTTGTGACTGTACAGGCTGAGTTGTGCCTCTGTTTTACAGGCTGGTTTTGTGACTGTGCAGGCTGGATTGTGCCTCTGTTTCACAGGCTGGTGTGACGACTATTGCACAGGCAGGAGTTGTGTCTCTTTACAGGCTGCTTTTGTGATTCTGTTTTACAGGCTAATGTTATGACTTTTTTACAGGCTTGTGTTGTTACTGTTGTGCAGGCTGGTGGTGTGTTTTGGTTTTACAGGTTGTTGTTGTGATTGTGTACAGCCTGGTGTTGTGGCTGTGTACAGCCTGGTGTTGTGGCTCTGTACAGGCTGGTGTTGTGGTTCTGTACAGGCTGGTGTTGTGGTTCTGTACAGGCTGGTGATATGGTTCTGTACAGGATGGTGTTGTGGTTCTGTACAGGCTGGTGTTGATGTTCTGTACAGGCTGATGTTGTGGTTCTGTACAGGCTGATGTTGTGGTTCTGTACAGGCTGGTGTTGTGACTGATTTATAGGCAAATGTCTGCTGTGTCCGGAGAGAACCTTTCAGATCCCAGCTGACCTCTCCCCCATTGTGTGTGTGTGTGTGTGTATGTGTGTATGCGCCTGCTGGAGGAGGGGAATTGTTGTGTGTATACATATTACGTGTGTGTGTGTGTGTGTGTGAGAGAGAGAGAAAGACACCTGCTCCAGTGAAGGTGAAAGAAGTGCTCACTTGAGCTCATTGAAAAGTAGATGTGACAGTAAATTTTTCAGCCTCCTGAGATGGGAGATCTTGTTATAGCAGGCAGGATGGGGTCAGGGCACTGGCTGTTGATGATTGAGGAAAAGAGAAGTAAATTCATTCTGCTCCAGGCACTTTGTCAAGTGCCAGTAGCTTACCGCTGAGAGTCGCTCACCCATCCCAGTGTTACGGCCCCAGAGGTCACCCTCCTGTCGTAAATCAGTCACCTCGCCTGCTAAACCTATTGCATGTTCTCCTACTGCTGCTCCTGGTGAAATTACCAAGGAAGAGCAGCCAGGCCCAAGCTGCTTCTGGAGAAGAGAGCAGTGGATAGGAGGGACCGTGAGAGGAGAACCTAATGATTGTTAGTTTGCTTCCTACATCCAACATGTTGCTGTTGTTTCATAAAGCTCAACTCTCTCTCACTGCATCTCTCACTGCATCACTCTATGTTTTCAATATCAATGTAAAGGTCTTTATTGGCATGGGACACAGTTGTTTACATTGCCAAAGCAAGTGGAAAGTAAGCATAGAAAAATAACAATAATAATAATAATGCAGTTATTAAAAAGGAACAAAAGAATAACAAAATAATTTTAATAAGATAAAAAAATAGTTAAACCTTTTAGACAGTATTGCGCACAATTTAAAAAGTTTAAGGTAAATTCATAATGTGAGACTGGTATAGATTAAGACATGTGTATGTTACTGTATGTTCCCAATGTTGTTTGTAATACCCTAGCTGTCCTTTTCTCATGGCAGCATGTCACAAATCGCGCTGCTGTTATCGCACACTGTGGAATTTCACCTAGTGTATATGGGAGCTTCTCTATGTTTTTATTTTTGTGTGTGTGTGTTTGTAGGATCTAAGGAAAATATATGTCTCTAATGTGGTCATATATTTGGCAGGAGGTTAGAAAGTGCAGCTCAGTTTCCACCTCATTTTGTGAGCAGTGTGCACAGAGCCTGTCTTCCCTCGGTAACCAGGTCTGCCTGTGTCAGCCTTTCTCAATAGCCAGGCCATGCTCCCTGAGTTTGTACATACTCATGTTTTTTCTTAAATTTTTGGTAAGATAGAGTGGGCAGGTATTCTGCCAATGTGTACTCTCTGTTTAGGGCAAGGGAGCATTCTAATTTGCTTTGTTTTCTATTAGATTCTTTCCAATGTGTGTGAGTTTTCATTTATTTTCATCATGTTCTGTTTCTCTCCGTCTCTCTCAATCTGTCACTGCATCTCAATCTTTATCTTGATCACTCATCGCTAGCTCCATGTCAATGTGAAGGGCTTTATTAACAGGGAATCAGATGTTTACATTGCCAAAGCAAGTGGACAATATTAGAAACTATAGGAATAGTAGAAGCTAAAGCTATAGTAAAAGATACTAAAAATAGCTAAATAACAATTAATATTAAAAGTAAAACAAAATAATCTATGGTATAAAGTATAAAGGTCTTTATTGGTATATGGAATATTTGTTTACAATGCTAAAGTATTTTTCAAGTCAATTTTTCATTCATTCCCTTTTTTATTGTTTTAGGAATTACATTGCATATATATCGATGTAACAATGGCCCATTCCTGATTGTTTATGGTGAAGTGGATTGATTTGTGTTTTCACCATCATCATCATAATCATCACAGGCAGTGTTTTGATTGGTCCAGATGAGCCCCCTCAGAGAGTTAATTAAAGATGGCAGCAGATGTGCAGGTGTATGAGATCATTAGTAGACACCAGACCCCTTGTTCACACACACACAAACACACGCACACGCACACACCCACAGTCACCTATAATAGCTAATTGAATTCAGGCAATCTGAATTTTATTGGGGGAGGGAAGAGATTGTGTTGTAAAGGAGAGAGTGCCCTATAGAGATGAAACCTTTATCTGTGTGACAGTGACTGCTCCAGATGACAGTCACATCCACATCCCAACCAATTCAAACCACAGATGCCTGAACATCAACCAACACTCAGTGGAACATTAGCAACGGTTCTAGACTCAGCATTACACAGGATGGTGGGATCCAGTATCTCTGAATTTGGGTTTCTGAGTGATGGAGCTAAACGCCTCAACACAAAGCTACTTTCTAAATGTTTCACAGATTCTCCAGTGTGTGAAAGGTTTGATGATACTCAAGCATGCTCTGTTAGTTTGTCTGGTGAAACGTAAGCTGCAGTCCAAGGAAGAGCTCTTTGTATTTTAGAGCTTTGAGTTTTGGCCTGACACCAATGCTACCGGACCTGCCGGCCTTCACATGGTGGCTCCAAATTAAAGAGCAAGTGTACCAACACACAAGACCTGAGTTATTTTACCTGTTAATTGATTTATTTATTAAATTGTCTGTCTTGTGGTCAAATAATGTGATGATGTGCAAAAAAAGATTCCAGGGCTGCTGGGAAAGAATGAGGGAGGGTAAAAGGATCTGTTCTGAACGGCTGCTTTCAATATTCTCTCTTATTAGAGTGTGATTACCCTGCTGCGTCTGGCTTCTCTCACACACTGACTGGGAAGGGAAGCAAGAGGCCAGTGGAGAGGACCCTGGGTACGGAGGAAGGGCTGGGCTAGCGGAGAGGACCCTGGGTAGGCTAGAAGTGATGGGGTTGATGAGAGGAGGACCTTGGGTAGGGAAAGAAAGAAAGGGGTAGCAACAAGGACTCTGGGTAGGGAGGAAAGGATGAGGTAGCAGAGGACTCTAGGTAGGAGGAAAGCCTGGGGTAGCAGAGAGGACTCTGGGTAGGAGGAAAGCCTGGGGAAGCAGGGGGGACCTTGGGTAGGAGGAAAGCCTGGGGTAGCAGAGAGGACTCTTGGTAGGAGGAAAGCCTGGGGAAGCAGGGGGGACCTTGGGTAGGAGGAAAGGAAGGGGTAGCAGAGAGGACCTTGGGTAGAGCAGAAGTGATGGGGTGGATGAGAGAAGACCCTGGGTAGGGAGGAAAGGCTCACACAACCAGCCTTTTCCACACCAAATATTTAAGTGGTTTCATCTTCATAGCAGCCTTTTTTCTTAATCTAATTGTTAATTCTTACTGGAAAATACCAAGGTAGTTTAAGAAAAAATAAATGTATTTAGTATTACTCTTTAACATAGATACTGTACATGGACTAGCCTATTTTGCAGCGGATCAGGGATGATTTAAATATGCAGTGTAGAGTGTTGCTCCTCTCACATCCCTTGAGATGAGTCATTGTTGTTTGTTGATAGGATCAAGCCAAGCCGTGTCAACGACCTCCGAAGACCTCCATCGTTTAACAGGCATTTACATCAGCCACAAGCAAACGGTTCCACAGTCTCTGTTGCAGAATTTTTAACCTTTATGTTCACCTCTTTACACACCACACACCGTTCAAACACCACACACACCACACACCACGCACACAGTTTGCGAACACATACACTTTTGTCCAAAGGCTTCTCCAGTCATCCGGTGCACCACGGCCGCCGCATCCAGTTCACTCTGGCACAGTTTGGCTAACCTTTCAAACAGAAAATGGCCTCCAGTTCCAGTATTTGATGCAGACCGCCCGAGCAAGCTGGCTCCATGCCAGTGACGATGCAGGCGACCGCGCTGTGATCTCAGGGAGTGTTCTGGAGAAGAAAAACTAGAATATAAGCAGAAGATTGAAGGAAGAAGTATAAAGGCAGTTAGAGAAGGCGCCATCCTCATGGGTCTGGATAGGCACTCTGTAACAGCCAGGTATCAGCTGTCACCCACAGGCTCAGCAAAGATTCAGCATCAAACCAACCCAGCAGTCTGTAACACAGAAACCTAGCTTTGATGCTTTTAAACGCTGTTTCCCTCAGCTAGTTTAGTGCCTGTCCTAATTTCACTGTACGTGTGAGAAACTAACACTAATAAAAAAAGGTACAGTATGATACCTAACCTGAACCTAAACCTTACCTAACCCTAACTTCACCCTAAACCTAACCTTAATAACCTAACACATATGCCTAAACTTATCTATATAAACTTTATTACAGGCTCTAGGCCCAACAACAGGACATACACCACACAAAATACATAATGACATAAAACATATACAATACACCCTTTTTACAAAAATCTTAAAAGGCACTCATACCAATGCTTCTATAGGTGTGATTGATATCGGACCGAGCTACACCTGGGACTTGTGAGCCTTACTATAATGTAGTTTTGTGACTCATCAAGTCGACTCATAAACTTAAACATTAGATTCCTCAAGAGGGCCTGTAAACAGCTTAGCCTCAAATCACAAAAAAGCTTACTAGCACTACTGTGCTACCCTGAATTCTAACACTAAACCTAATTGTAATTTTGGCGCTAAACCTGACCCATAAGCCAGGAATTTACTTTGTCCTCACATTAGCCATCAAAAGGTCCTCATATGGGAATTTGTAAAGTGATACTATCCTTGCCTTTCCTAATACGATCTGTTAAACCAAAACACTAATTCACGGTCCATAGCTTTTCATCTTTGTGACTGTTACTGTATATTAGCCCAGTCCCAGGTGGCAGTTCTTAAACCTTTGTAAAGATCGAATGCTATTTGAATTTGATTTGTGGACTCAGAAAATGTGGACTGGTCTTCCCAAACTTTTTGGATATTTTCACCGAAATGAGTTGACATTGGGGGGCAGATGGCTCAGTGGGTACGGAGTCAGCCTTGTAATCAGAAGGTTGCCAGTTCAATTTCTCGACTGAGCCAAACATTGTAGTGTCTTTGGGTAAGACACTTCACCCTAATTGCTCTCAGGTCGCTGTAAATAAGAAATTGTTCTTAGTCAACTTACCTGGTTAAATAAAGGTAAAATAGAAAACATTAAATGAAACGGGGGAAACATTGGACCATTTATCAAGTGCTGGTTTTTGCAACAATTTTCAAATCGTGAAACTCAAAGAGCCCTCTGTCCCTGATTTCAACATTTGTTAATATTGGAGACCAGCTAAACTCACTGACTGATCTGTCCTGGAGGCATGGGTGAGCGATGCCCCCCTTCCTCTAAATAGAGGTGTGACACGCCGGAGTGATGGACTCCTTGAATTCAGTGACCTTTCTGCTACGGACTGCACCCCCACTGCCTCTGCATGCAGATGGGACAGAGATGGATGAAGATATCTCTGACGGGGAGCCATTTAAGCACGACAAGCAAAATGAGCTCTGGCGGAAGACTGCCCACCTTCTACCGTAGGAGATTAATACTGACACGGGGCCACTTTGAGGCCATGACACGAGGGATGAGATGACAGCCCCTCGTGGGTGTGCATACGATGCCCTCCATGAGTCGAGATTTCAATTTTTGATGTACACTCAAGAAATATGAAAATATGTTTCAAATATGAATATGATGGATAAGTAGAGACTATTACCTTTTATTTCTGTCTGTTTCAGCATGTTTGACCAATTAAGGACAGCACTTTCAGAGGTCCTCCCCCACTTTGTCTGAGCATCAAAATTGGCACATTTGGCTCAACTGAGTTTCTAATTGATCAGGTTTTCCCTGATGCATTGATTTTTCACACAAAAATGAACAGTCAGTTCCATCGTTTACTTTTGACACTGGTGTCTAGAATCATCAAGACTGATGCTGATTTGTATTATTGTTCACGCTGTTATGTGTGATGATGTTGGACTTTTATGCTTGTGGACTTCTGAATATCAGACTTCCAATGTACTTCTAAGAGAAACCTTTCTCTTGCAATTGGCATATGTAGTGCTTTGCTCTGGAATAACAAATAATGTGCATTGCAGGTTTCACTTAACAGGAATAGTTTAAACATGTTTTCTGGAGAAAAACAATATGTGGCATTGATGGATTATTGTCCAGGCTGTGAACATGATTATTTTAATATTATTTTATTAATAGTTTAGGGAAAGGGTACCAAATAATATAACTGTTGTGATATTCCCGTGAGCACAGATGGATCCTCACTTCTCCTTCGTTCTGTAATCGTGTGCCAGATGCTGCTTTCATTCTGATTGGTCGTCTTAGAATTGATTAGTAAGGAGAAAGCTAATGAGATGCAGGCAATGTTGTTTGAAAGTTTTGGAGTACATCATTTATGTCCTGAGCTACTGGTATTGAGTCATCTATAACTTATTTATTTTTTTATTTTTTCAAAATACACATCCTTAACGGCATGCTGTAATGATTGGTTATTGTGGTTGACAATTCTGTTAAAAAAATATCAGAAGATCAGCTGTTCACAGGACTCACAGATGCCCTGTAAAAAAAAGAATAGTGTTCCCTATTGAAAATTTTAGCAATAATGTAAAAGACATAATCTCAGTCCAAGTGGTTCCTTGTTTGGTATGTTATTTAAAGGGCGAACATAGGCCTTTCTCTCTGGTGAAATCAGTCCTGTTGAGATAGCTACTATTCTACAATTCCAATGTCGGTATAGTTCAAAGTATAATATTGTTATACCAGTCAAGTGTATGATATTACAGAGGAAGAGACAGTAGGAGCACTGTACAACTGAAAACGTTAAGAGAGGATGAAAATTGGCATTTAGTGTCCCCTATATGGTTCAGTACTGCTGCATGCATTTGGTTAGGGGGTTGAAACCTGGTGGCAGCATACCCACAGTGCCTGTGGGCCTCACAGAACAAGATGCAGATTGGCTCAGCACTGCCAGGTGTGGATGTATGACAGGGTGGCCTTGTCTCGTCGTGCTTTAGTGACTCCTTGTGGTAGGTCAGGGGCATGTAAGCTCAAACATCATATTGGGTAAGAGACTTGTGTAGGACAAGATGAAACATGTGCCAAAGTGGTAAGTACAAATATTTTACTGCAACATGAGGATTTGTTCCTATGGTACATGTTTCCCAAACATCACTTTAGGCCCCCCAGACATGCCATGTTTTAGTTTTAACCATAAACTAGCACACCTGAATCAATTAGGCAACTACACATTAAGCGTTTGATTAATTGAATCAGTTGACATTTCAAGGTTAAAACAAAAATATGAAATGTCTTTTGGGGCTTGAGGAGAGGTTTGGGAAACCCTGACATAGTATATTCCCACCAATAAATTGAGAGACAGTACATAGTACTTTCACATTTTCAGCAAGGTTTAACATTGTTATTTTCAATGTAAATCGTTTTGGTGTTTAGAGCTGAAAAATTAGCAGTGTACAATGTATTTTATGTCCTGACCCTGCCACCATCCACTCGGACAAAGATCAACTAATGCATCTCAATCTACAGACTGACTAATCAGGTCTGCTCTTCTGAAAATTATTGGCAAAAAATGAATTTAAATCTGCAATATGTGCAAAACTGCAGCTGATGAATTTTCTCCCTGACAAGATTGCAGACCAGATATTAAAAGGCCTCATTAAGTGAGACATAGAGTCCAGACACACAATATCGTATAGAAATCTATGAACTCGGTCCTAGGCTCACAGCAGGGCACAGAGAAGAAACTTCGTTTGTCATTGTTTAAATTTGTTGAACATTGTGTGTCCAGTAGGAAGACCCACAGCAATAATGCAACTGCTTTAAAATCTGTTGGTTGCTAGTATAAGATGGAAAAGGGGGAAAAAATTACAAGACATAACAACTAGTCTGGTGTTAATTGTCTTAATAGTAGTCAGGTGGTTGCCGGTTTGATTACCGACTGTGCCAAACGTCGTTGTGTCCTTGGGCAAGGCACTTAACCCCAAGTTGCTCTGCGAGAATGTCTCTGTACTTACTGTAAGTTGCTCTGGATAAGAGCGTCTGCTAAATGACTAAAACTGTAAACTGTAAAACTGTGTGTATGATTTCAAGCCTGTGTTATTCCTTCAGATCATCTGTCCATTCCCTGTGCTACAGAGAGCCTGCAGGATTCCACTGGAGGCCAGATCCCCAGAAAGGTACTGTATCACACATCACAGATCCCACGCAAGACACACATCCCGTACCACACACACAAAAGCACACACTTTCCACTTTTAGATGTGTCACATCTCAGGACCCTCCAGGGTTCTCTGGCTGAACACAGGATGTCAGGTTGGGACAGTTGACCTATGACCCCAGACAGAAACAGCTTGAACTCCAGGCCAGTTGATTACTGTATGGCGTTGCCAGGTTCTGATCGTCGTTCCAGCCGAGTCAACCCCCCACCACACTAACAGCCAGGTCACTGAGCAAAATAAATTAAGGCAGAGATTTATTTTTTTATTTTACTATTTAACCTCTAACTAGTTGTTTAAGAAACAATTCTGATTTGCACCAACGACCTGAAGGGAATGCGGATGGGATACGACTAACTAGGGACCAACTGACTTATTTTGCCCAGGGTGCAGGTCTTTTTCTCATCAGTGCTGAAGCAGTCAGGGATCTGCCTCGACTACTCTAACCTCTGGCTGACTGGGGCGTGGCCTCAGCTGACATCGTTGGTTTAATGTTGTGAAACAGGTGACAGAGACTAAACAGAGGCTTGTTGAGTGAACAGAAAACCAGTAATACAGACTGTAATGCAGAGCTGCACAGAGATGGAGTTGACTGACTGAGTACCACTCTGCTGCTCTGTATTGCAGCCCCCTGGTGGAGAGGGGAGGTAGGGCAGCTGTACGCACTGCCTTTCAACCATGACTAACCATGTGTGCGTAACAGTCGTATTAACTGTGCAGTGTGTGTGTTTGATTCTGTGCAGTGTGTGTGTGTTTCTGTGCAGTGCGTGTGTTTGTTTCTATGAAGTTTGTGTGTTTCTGTGCAGCGTGTGTGTTTGTGTGTGTGTGTGTCCAGCGTACCCTCTGATCATGATCATGCTTGACTTGGCTTCTTTTCTGTGTTTGGTTAGATTTTCAGTTGGGTGGTCCTCTGTATCGCTGTGAAGTGTGTACGACTGTTCCAGTGTGGCTGTTTCTCTGTGGGACCTGGCTTAGCCTGAAACCCAATACCTAAGTATACACAACTCATTTCACACCAGAGGTTACACAGGGAAACAGCCCCTTCCCTGAGGTGTGAATCAGTTCACCCTGTGTACAAGGGCCAGGAGCTTCTCACCAATCGCACGGTTCAAGGTTAAGGCATGGGTGGGGCTTATTGCAGCTCGTCTGGTGGACCTGAGAGCCGTAGCCGTGGAGACGATGCCTTGACATGCGGAATGGCCTACTCAGGTTCTAGAAGGGTTCTGATCACTCTCAGATGTGGAGAGGCACAGATACATGTGGTGGGCTGTTACTGTGAGGCAGCGTGGTTGTTTGTATAGTGCTCAGTGTGGCCATACATGTAGATACGTAAACACACACCAACTCTGAATAGTTTTGATAGTTGTTGTTCTTAATCCACATGTGTTGGAGACACATTGTCTATTAAAATATAAATAGTTAAATGTGATTATTCTATGAGATCTAGGATTAATGTGTCTAGTATATTATTAGCAATCAATTCGATCCAGAACAGTGCAATTATTACAATATGATCTGTTATAATGTGATCTTGGATAATGAGTACAAATACAGTAAAATATAAATGCAGTCTGTATAAATCAAACAATACAATGGGAATACAAGCAGAAATACAGTAAATTACAGTCTATACCCAGTAAAAGCTAAATACACTAATTCATAAGAAATTCCTTTTTAATACAGTTGACTATAAGAAACAGTACATTTTCAAATACAAAAAATATAAATACAAATTAACAGAGTAAGCTAATTTGTTGTGGTTCAGTTGGACCTGTGGACACTTGTTAAGTCAGATGTTAAAAGACGTGTAGAAGGTGATGCCCCCATAGAGGCCCGGCTCTAAGCCCAGTAAGGTAGCACACGCGATAGGGACCCGCTTGACAGCCCAGGCTGCCCCACCACTCAGACCCAGCCAGGGGCCGGGCCCCACGGGGCCTCCCTGGCCCCCCACTTGCCGGCGAGCTTGTCAATCAAGAGGGGAGCGCCGGCGCTTCCTGTTTTGGCCCGAGTGCTGTGACACATCCTGGCAGAGGGCAGCTGGAGTCAGGCTGTCAAATGGAGGAGAGCTGTTGGAACACTGACAAAATACACCCACGCGGTAATGTACAATTACCTCATGGGGACCCAAAGACACATAATACACTCACAGCTAATTTACAAATACCTCATGGGGACCCGAAGACACAAAATACACCCACGCGGTAATGTACAACTACCTGATGGGGACCCAAAGACACAAAATACACCCACGCGGTAATGTACAACTACCTCATGGGGACCCAAAGACACATAATACACTCACAGCTAATTTACAAATACCTCATGGGGACCCGAAGACACAAAATACACCCACGCGGTAATGTACAACTACCTCATGGGGACCCGAAGACAAAAAAAATCCATGTTACCTAACTTTACCCTTTACCCTATACTTAACCTAACCCTTACATTGTTCTAACCTTAAACTTAGTCTCACCTTAACCCAATAACCTTACATGTACTTAATGCCTAAACTTAACCAAGCCCTGATGCCAGAACCTTAAAGGAACATAGATTCGAACTCTTAACCTAATTGAAAGTTTTACAATAAACCAAACCCCAAAGACATTGACTTTGTAAACACAGGGAATGGCAAAATCTCCTAATGAGGGATTATTTTTTATTTGAATTTTTTCTTCCGTGCCAATTCCCACTAACCCTGCCTTGTACGCATCTCTGCAACTCCTTGGACAGATGCCGGATGGTGAAGGGGCGCTGCACATGGTTCATCCACATCTTCTTTTTGCACTGCTTATCCAATACAGAAGCCTTTAGTCAGCTCATGTACAGAATGATTACGCTCACCAACTATACTTCCTTAATTGAATTTACAGGCACCCGATTTGCACACAAGGAGTCCCTGGAGAGCGATGTGGCAGGATAGAACATCTGACTTACCTGTCTTAAATACTGGGCAGCACTATGCCATTTTGCGCTGACTCGTGCTGGAGGTCCGGGGCAAGTCCTAATGAGGGAATTTTGTTAATGTTTTACTATCCTTTTAAAGTCTTCTGGTCCTATTACCATCTGTTATTCAAAAACACACAGACATACACACAAAAGCATCTGTACACACTCTTCGTGAGGACCTCTAGTCTCTAAGGCTCTGAACCTCACACAAAAACACACACACGTTTGACTTTCCATGTTCGTCGGGCCCTCGGTACTAATTCTGACCTACAAATCCATGTTCCCTATTTCCTAGCCCTAAACCTAACCCTAACCTTCATCCTAACCTTCACCATACCCTTACCCTAACCTTAACCTCAGTAACCTAACATTAGTGCCTATAATTAACCTGGGAATATAACAATATGACCAATAGGAAATCTTTCCCTAAAGCTAACCCCTGAGCCATAAATCGCAATTCCCCTCATGGGATCCAGGAAAATGTCCCCATGATGTCAAATTTGTCAGGTTTTTGTTTGGCTGTGGGGCCATCAGGGACCCACAACTGTACATAAACATGACCACACAGACACATTACATAAAAACAACCCAACCATAGTTATTTCGACCCAGCCAGTTGGGGTGAGTTCATAAAACCTTTTCATGTAAACCATACTGGCCTGGCCTTTCAGATCTGTGGCCTTCAGATGAGTCCTATTGGCTAGTAATTCTTTATTCTTCTCAGACTGGATCTTTGTTGAAACAATGTGTTACAAAGTCTGTTGTAATAAAATACATTTCATAGATCGACTAATATTGTTACACATTTAATATTTTAACAACAAAATTACAGCAGTACTCACATTATGCAACCGTTGAGATACAATGTTGGAATATGTTACGATTATATGATTGTTTAAATACTCAACCAAACATTGAAACATCTCAACAATCCTCAATAATAATAAAGCAGAACAGATTTATCAGAAATGTTAAGTGTTCCCACAGTATGACCAAAGTGGTAAAAAAGAAAACGCCTTGCCCAACTAAGCCACACTTTCAGTCCTTTGATCGGTCCCACTTGGTCATATCTCAATGAACAAGCATCAATAACCCATCGGTTTTAATGAAAAAAACTTGACCCGGTGTCTTCAACCTCAGCAGTGGGGTCGTCCACGCGGCCTAGCTCACACGCGTGCCTCCGGGCTGTTGTTGGTGCCGTCGGTGCTCCTGTCTCAGAGGTTGCACGTGCCACAACCCCACCTCATTAGAAGCCCTCTAAGAGCCGGAGGGGAAAGGAGCCACGACTCACTAACACCCCAGAACTCACTGCCGAGTGTGAATGTGGCCTTTTTTCACCCGCAGCCGGGTTTAAGTCTCTCGAACGCACCCCTGTGACCTCAGGGTTTCAACAGCAATTAAAAACGGCTTTAGTGCCGTAACTGCAACAGCGGCAAGGACTCAGACTTGTGATTGGATCCCTCCATCCTCCACACAAACGGGGAGACAGATGGGAAGACAGGGAGACGGACAGAGACAGACTGACAGACAGAGAGAGAGAGAGAGAGAGAGAGAGAGAGAGAGAGAGAGAGAGAGAGAGAGAGAGAGAGAGAGAGAGAGAGAGAGAGAGAGAGAGAGAGAGAGAGAGAGAGAGAGAGAGAGAGAGAGAGAGAGAGAGAGAGAGAGAGAGAGAGAGAGAGAGAGAGAGAGAGAGAGAGAGAGA
>JACXGM010017546.1:0-19712 GCA_016801145.1 Umbra pygmaea | reverse complement strand
AACCTAAATTACATTATATGCCAACATTATTAGGGTGTTTTTACATTTGAACTGCACATTTTGATATTAGGCTATATTTGTACTTCAAATACGTTGCTCCGGTACATTTCATTTAGCCGATTTATGCGAGAACATTCCATACATTCCATAGCGTTCGAAATTATATTGCAACATTCACAGTTAAGGTTAGGTAGGAGGATAGTAACGGTTAAGGTTAGGCATGAGGTTACTAACGGTTAAGGTTAGATATGACGTTACTGAGGTTAAGGTTAGAATTAAGGTTAGGGTTAACATTACAAAAACCGACAATCGCCTGTCTGCATGACACAAGCAATGTAGAACAAAACACACACAAAGTGCCGGTCTGGATTTATACTTGCGAACACTGGCATGCAAGTTGCAGAATTATACGCCCATCCCCGACCTCCGTCCTAGCAAAAACTAGGCTATTTACATGCTACGTCATGATCTTCATATGTTCATATGGAACGTTATTTGAGTGTTCAATTTAGTTCCCTACAAACGTAATTTACCCTTTCATACGTTCATATTTGACATATTTCGGGTTTACAAAATAGTTCCCTCAGATCATATTTAATGTGATTTAGGGATGATTTATGGATTGTGCATTTTTTCATTTCAAAAGATTAACTGATGGAGACAAAAATACAACACCAATTCCGAAATATTAGGCCAGTATGGAAAATTAACAAATAAATGATCAAAAGGGTCATTTGAAAATTATATTCATGCTGTACAATATCGAATAACACAATGTGATGTTCTACTTTTGTGAACACATTTTTCAAAATATAAACGTATTTCTAATCAGATTTCAATCTGCACAGTGAAGCTCAAACATTCAACTGTATGAACAAAAACAAAACACACTTGAGTGGAAGGGGATTTTAAAAGGCAATGGTGTGTGTGTGTGTGTGTGTTTGTTTGAGAGAGTAATCTGATCCATCCTCATCACTTGAGGATGGAGATAGGTAGATAAATGGAGGAGGGCTAGCTTTTTGGTTCAGTCTTGGCCCATATGGTTAAATGTTTGGTCTCCTCAAGGGGTTAGCTGCTCACCATCTTGCCACTGCCTTCTCGCTCTCTCATGCAACAGGATCACAGCTAATTAACATACAGTATGTAATACTAAAAAGCACAAACCAAACAGGTGTACTGTAGCTAATTGGTTTTTCACTAGTAAGCTAGTAAATTGCTGTCAACGCAAGTTTAATGTTCCACTCGACCATTTGGTAGAGCACACAATGGCTTTTTTCGCAGTGAGGACATTAAAGGGTTAAGTGGTATTGGTGCATTCAGGAAAATGGGAAAAAATGTATTTGCCTACTATAAACAGTCAACGGTAACTGACAGTTAACTACAGTAACGTTAAGGCTAGCTAGACGTCTAACATTACCTCAGTTACTGTACACAAAAGTAAACCGCGAAGTAACCTTTACTATCACAATCAGCTGTGGTAATTACTATGACCTGAATCACAAATATAGCTTGTCCAAACCTAATGTTACATCTCTTAGCTCTCTAAATGCGCAGGTGTATTCTCCCACTCAGAAGTCGGAACTTTCCCACCTCCCAGTTGCTCATGCAACTTCCAAAACAGACAGGTTTGATTTAGTTAAGCACTTAAGTCAGCTTTATATTGATCCAATATCTAGCGAACTAGCTTGCTTACCTAAATGTATTGTGGTTCAGTCGCGCTCCTGCTAGTGGCTTTGAATTATGCATTGTGGGGCTGCTTCCAAAATCATCCGATAGCGATGTTGATTGGTCCGTGGTGAAATCATCATTATTGATTGGTCCGTGGTTAAATTGTCATTCTGTGTGAACTATGCTGTCATTTAAATTTGGTTGAAAACACACTTTGCACAGTGCACACAAACCTACGGACAAAGAAACCGAATGCTGACCGTGAGATTTTGACAGTAGCAGGGGCACTAAGGCCATGTTGGCCGGAGGGCTTACAATAATTTTCAGGGCATCACGGACAAAGGGAGGGGCAACGACGGACATGGCCGTATGGCTGCAGTGAAATTCCCACGTTGGTCAGGATATAATGCTCAGTATGCTCGAAAAGAGAAACAATACCTCGCAAAGAGGTTGGCTATCAGTACTGCTTATGTATGATGTGAATGACCTGGTGCAGGTGTTCAGTATTCCAGTGATTGCGCTCTCTGTCGTGTCACGTGTGCTGCATTCGTTAGCAATGGGACATGGTAATACAGCAGTGTTGGATGTAGATGGTGACATACCAGGTAGTGGAGACCTCACAGTGTGCCTCTGTATTTGGATTCACCCTCTGTTCCAGTCCATTCGCTGACAGGAATACTACGCCAGACTGACTCCTTTTTTCACACAAAATATTACATCAAGAGCAACAGATGTGGACAGTCACTACTACTGAGTTATAGTAATAGCAATAGCCTATTCGCGCTATTTCAACTTGTTCCCTTTGTCTGGCAAACATGTGCACTACAGACCCAATAGAAGGGGGCAGATCGATCAAATAATATAGATTTTAGATACCCATTTCATCAAACAATAGAACTGCCAGTACAATGTTCCGTAGTCTGGAAAAAACACACACAAACAAAAAAATAGAAAGAGATTGACAGAGAGAGAGAGCAAGCTATGGTAGTTAACGGAGCACAACAGGTGACACCGACGCCACAAAAAAACGCAAGTCAGCACAGTTGAAATTCATGGGTGGGGCTAACACGATTCTTGGTGGGGCTGTAGCCGAACCAAACCATACCCTGCCAACTCCCCTGTTGCCAATGGATGGTGTGGAAAGGTATTTGTTAGCAGGATTGTGTGTTTGTGACATTACATCTCTTTTCGGGGTTGGTGAAAGTATCCTGTATCCTACAAACCAAACCTGTGTCGTATTCTTGGTTCCTACCCAGCTGTTTTTTTACGTTCACTATCTGTTTCTACCTCCCGCTCTTGGCGTGATTGCTATAGCTGAATGATTCCCACCACCTTATTAGCTTAAGGATGGGGAAATACAGAAATAAATAAATACAGAAATAAAATAATATGTAAATAAATTAATATAAAAATAAATACAGAAATAAATAATCACAGAAATAAAAAATAGGAAAATAATATTGATTAATAAAAGTATAATATTACATTTTTATGTCCATTTTGGGTATACATATTTTTATTGACACATGTATTTATTTATTATTTTTGTAGACTTGGCCCTCCATAAATAAAGACTGAATGACAATCATTTTATTTAAATTTTGGTATACATGTTGTTAGTAGATGTTGCCAAAACACATACATACATACCGATCAATTGTAAAACCAGAGGAACTTTCATTTGGCAGTGGTCTCTTAAATTCTTCCAGAGCCGTATGTAGTCAGTTAATACAAATAGTGCAGAAAAAATAACAGGTTGAACCTTCAGTTCACCACAACTATCAAGTTAATTCAACAAAGTAGTTGAAAATCAATGTGCAAGACAAAATAATAATTTTCAATATCAGTTGATTTACCCAGTTTCATATAAAGAATATACCTAACATAGATTAATGGAAACAATAGGCTATCTTTTTAGTCCCTGACTATCAAACCATACATTTTATCTAACATATAACACACTGGCATTCACTCACAGACACATCAACCCAAGTCCAGGTTGACTCTCACACAAAACACACACACACTCTGAGCTTGATCAGTATGGGTGTACAAGACAACCACTCGCATTTGAAAGAACCACTCGCATTTGAAATGAAGCGCACACTGCCAAAATGATGCAATCTGCTATAGTTGGCCTGTGTTTCTTAAAACCATTCCTCTTGCATTACATTCAGCTCACAAAACATGCAGACATCTAAGTGCATATTTCGCACAGAAATTAAAACTCGCCAATCCAAAAAACATTAATTTATATGCTAATGAACTTGGACACACCTGGTCAACACATGACAATTACTTTCTTTATATATCTCTTGTTTCAGATAGCTTAGCGGTTAGGGAGTCAGACTAGTAGTCAGAAGGTTGCTGGTTAAATTTCAGGATGCCAAATGTCATTGTGTCCTTGGGCAAGGCACTTTAACCCAAGTTGCTCAAGGGAGAATGTCCCTGTAATTACTGTAAGTCACTCTGGATAAGAGGGTCTGCTGAATCACTAAAATACAAATGTAAATGTTTCCAAACATAAGACAGCCTTAATTGCTTCACTGTCAATCAGATCAGAAGGATCGAACATGATCTGAGCGAGTGATGTAAGACCGATTGGTCTCCAGCGTATCAACTTGGGAAATCCTTACTGGAGAGTGAAAAGAGTGCTGCATAAATTGCTCCCCAAAAAATAACACATCAGATTTTGAAAAAAATCCTGACACACTTCAGGGGTCCTCAAGGCACACAAATGTACTGCGGCACATGAGTTGAAAACCTCTGATTTAGGGAGCTTTTAGGTCTGGCCTATAATGAGAAGCTGACAACAAGTCTATTCTGATTACTGCCCTCGGCTGTCAACTTGGTCAAATATCTAATGAAATACATTCCATGGAGAATCATTGGGATATTTTGGTGATTTACAAAAAAGGAAATTAAAAAGCATGTAATACATTAATTAAAGAAGTAACTAAACTAACAATCTCACTTAAACATCCAACTGTGGATGATATCTCATTGAGATGTTCCAGCAGCTATGATGCATTTGTTACTAGGCCAACTCATTATAGCTTGTATATTAGTTCAATTACCAATGTTTGCCTGGAGATAAGTAGGAATAGTGACTTCAGAGGATCTCCACTGTATAAATGAATTCTGGTATTAATTACACCTTAAAGTTTGGTGACAAAATGTTTTCACTGTATTTAAATAGTCAAGAAGCATCTCTAAAAAGTGGTATACCATAAAAAATTAAAATGTATTAAATGATTTCTAAGGTTAAGAGTTAGGGAAACAGTTATGGTAAGTGATAGAATAATGTTTAAGATTATGGTAAGTGGTAGTAGATGTTTAATAGAAATTTTAGTCTGTATATAGTGTGTAAAGCATCAACAAATTGACTATCCAAATAAATTGTTACCAAATGTACTACTTAATTAAAAACATGATACAACCAGAGACATAATGGTTAAGGAATAAGGGAATACTTTTTTGTTACTTTGACTGCTTACAACTCAAAAATTTTCTAACAAGGAATTACAATTTAACAATATGAGAAGGAATAGGCTACCAGTGGTCACATTAGCTGTTAGAAGCCTGCGTTATAAAAAATCTGTGTTTAAAATGTTTTACCTGCATTCTACTTTAATAAATGAATGTGGGTGTACTCTATGCTCTAGAATGCAGGAAATAGGCCTATATAATGCTGTCTGAAAATGAGTATTTATAAATAACAAGTCTCAGTAATTAAATCTGAAGAATAGACTATTGTAGTGATTGTTCTCGATCGACAGTGTAGATAAAAATTGAGCGTTAGAAAAAAATGCAAGCGCTGGACACGTCATTATTCATTGAGGATTTATTTTGTTCCAATTTTGTCATATATATATATATACGTAATATTTTGGCTTATCATAATTGATACTCAAAATTTAACTAAGGGATCAGAAACATTGTTTTTGAGTGCGGGTAACCTCTATACAGTACGTGTTCTGTGTGTTATTGAACCATTCAAGTGATTCAGTGGATTTATGATGGTTCATTTCTCAAATTATTGTTTATACTTTAAAATCATCCAGACTGCTCAACAGACAGATTCACAAATTATTACATTGTTAGTCATTATAATAACTGAAAATGTTGCAATATGCATAACAGCTGGAAAATGTAGTTCTCTGTTTCACTTTTAAGGGGGAAATTTTTTTACGAATACTTTAGGCCACATAATTTGTCCAAATTGCATTTCCACATTCGAAATTGGGATTTTGCACAGAATTAATTGGATTGAAGCAAGAGTGTTTCACTCAGAAGAACAAATTATACATCTCTGAAAAAAGCAAAGATTAACAATTTCAACTATAAAAGCTATAGGTTGTGGCAAATTATGAGTGGTGCTTGTCTATGTGGGTTCATCACAGTACTGCGTGTCAATTTCGGTCCTTCATTTCAATTGTCTTTTTTTACTGAAAGTATTACAGACAGGAAGCAAGAAGTGAAAATGACAAAATAACAACAGTAACATCTGCAATGATGTAGGACAACAATCATTATTGGAAGAGGAAAATGGCTGGGTTTATAAAAAAAATAGGAAGATAGTGAGAAATATATTACATTTTGAAATTAACCTGTTTGAATGTCCCCCAAAATATTGTCACTCTGGTTCAGGAGCCCTGGGACTTGCCAATATTAGTTTTCAAGCCTTATTATTTATGGTTTACATGAATTTAACAATAATACACCAAAAAATAAACACAGATTTTCATATTATTTGAGACACATGTATATGATATAATAAATAATTGTCAGTGTCTCACAATGTTGGATTTCATTTATTTATCATGTTGTAGCCAAGAGACTTCTGAATCCAAACATATAAGGCACTTTACTTTAGGTCAAAATATTATCTTTCCAGAGGCAAAAAGTCAAACTTTTGTTGCTATGGTTCTAATTGAGTTCCTATTTTCTTTTAACATTCAACTTTCATAGACAGCTCCCTAGATTTAATGCTGGATTATGGCTACTGACACTAAATAAATACAGAATTACATAAATAAAAAGACGTTAAAGCAGAAACGCAGCGCTGGTAGAATGTCTTATTACCTTGATAAAAATACTGAGCACTCAACTTTATTATTTGAGCCTAATAATGGAAACTTTCTCAAATTCAAGGAACTGATGATGATGTTTGATCACATCACACAAAATCCGCAACCATTATTTGGGTAAGATTTAAAATGAGGTAGTCCAATTACTGGCCACAGGTTAAGAGAAAGGTATTGTCACTGCAGCATAGTGTGCTATATTCCACTGCTGGTTTGCTTCTAAAGCCAAGCAGGGTTGGGCCTGGTTAATCCCTAGATGGAGACCAATGCTGCTGGAAGTGGTGTTCGAGGGACAGTAGGGCAAGATCGAACATTAAACCGTTTTCGTGACTCTCTGTGGTCACTTGAGATCCTATAGCACTTATCGTTCCCAGATTACATCAAGACAAACTAACACAGCTTTCAATTGTCAATTGGCTCATTCATTCACTTCAACCCCCAACTTCTTCACAGGCCATTGCTGCAAATGAGAATATGTTCTCAGTCAACTGAAAAATACTACTCAGTAATTTCTGTTTGCTAGTGATGTGCGATACCACGTAATTCCTATTCGATCCGATACCAAGTAATACCCATGCTGGTATCGCCAATACCGATACCAATACCAATACTTTTTACGTATTGTATTTGTATTGTGATGTGACAACTAGTTTAAAGTAAAAAAAGTAGGCTGTAGACGTACCAATTCCAAATTACAGCTGCATAATGACAGTACAATAAACTACTCTCATATTATTTAATTATAAAGAAAATCTCAGAGACTCGTAGGCTACAGAAAAACACGTTGAAAATTAAAACCTCAACAGACGTGAATAACTTTCTCACAGTCAGTGATAGCGATATGTTATCTCCCTGTACCTGGACAACTTAAAACAGGTTGAAAATTAAAGCCTTAACAGACGTGAATAACTTTCCCACAATCAGTGATAGCAAGATAACAACTTTTGCCGCTGCAGGGTCTTCGTAGCGGGAAGTTAAAGAAGATCTGATGCAGCAGCCGGCTCCGTCACAGAGCCCAAGTGCACACACAACTGACCGGCGGAAGGAGAAGTAGTTTCTTTCCCTAACCGGATATAATTAGACTTTTCTAACAAGTTACTTATGATAACTTAAACACTCACTCCAAACTACTGAGTAAATATCGAAATATCGATCTTTTTATATGAGAATCGATACTAGAGCAGGAGACGTTGGTATCGTAAATATCAATACTTTAGTATCGATCCGCACATCACTACTGTTTGCACACTTGACATAACTAAAATCGAACAAATGACGCTAATAGCCATGTGTGACAGTGAATGAATCATGCAGTAATATGACTGAGTGTAAACATTCAAGAGTATTTTTTGGAGTTCCTGGATTTAAAAGATTAAAATGGAACTGGAATGATGCAATTACTTCTAAAGAAGCTGGTTGAGCTGGGACTTGACATTGCAGACATGAGGGGACAGGGCTGCGACAATGGCGCCAACATGAAAGGAAAAAACTGTGGAGTACCAAAAAAGGATATGCGAATTGAATTCATAAGCTCATATATTGTTAGGGTGTTCTTAAAGAAAACATCAAAAGCCAAAGTCTTACAGTGAAGTCACTCAGATGTTGAAGCATTGAAGCCATTCCGGTATCAACTTGGCAAAGTGTAAGATGCTCTTCTCTCAATTGCAGATAATGTTTACCTCACAAGAAGCAGCGGCAATGCCAAATTGCCAAATTGTAGGCAGCCATTCATTCAGTTTCAAAATGATGAAACCTTTAGCTTATCCAAAATTCAATTCAATCATAATAATAATAATTTCTGAGCAATTTAATGCCACTTTGGTGAATGAAAGTATACATTTTTATTAAAACACATGTAAATTCCTGGCTGTTTGAAAACCTTCGATCGGTAGTGTATACACTGGCAAGAAATGGTATATGAACCCTTTGGAATTACCTGGATTCCTGCATGGTTTGGTCATTCAATTTTATTGGATATTCATCTAAGTCAAAACAATAGACAAACAGTCTGCTTAAACAAAAAATTCACAAACAATTATACAGTTTCAATGTCTTAACAGTGAAAAAATTCACAGTGCAAGATGGAAAAGGTACACTTGGATTTAATAACTGGTTGTGACCCTCTTTTGACATCAATAACCTCAACCAAAATTATTAATGTAGTTGTGGATCAGAACTGCACAGCAGTCAATATGAATTTGTGTCATATCTTTCAACAAAACTGTTTTAAACTATATATATTCTTGTGATGTCTGGTTTGAATTGGTCTTGTTGTCCTGTTGCAGCAATCATTTTCTGTTGAGCTTCAACTGGCAGACAGATGGCTTTACATTCTCCTGCAAAATGTCTTCATAGACTTAGGGATTTAAAGTTTTGTCAATTATAGCAAGCTGTCCAGGCCTGTAGTCAGCAGCAAAGCAGCCACAAACCAGGATGCCCTCTCCACCATACATTATAGTTGGGATAAGGTTTTAATGTTGGTGTGCTGTGCATTTTTTTCTCCACACTGTGTTGTGATTTCCTTCCAAACAACTAAACTCTTGCTTCAAGTTTCCACTGATTATTTTGCCAGTAGATCTGTGGAATATGCAGGTGCTCTTTTGCAAACCTCAGATATACCGCATGTGCTTTCCTCCATGGTATCCTCCCATGAACTCCATGTTTAGATTTTCATACTGTAGACTTCAACAAAAATGTTAGCATGTTCACGGACTTGCGCTCTAGCTACTCATTTAGGCAAGCTGAACAGAGGTTGTTATATCGTGGGATGTGTGTCGCTAACTTTCTGATCTTAAAATTTCCCAAGCTTTTGGGAGTTTTTATGATGAAGTACCAGTAAACAATTATGTAAATATATTTGGAAATACCATTGTAAGCATTACACTGTTAAGACTCCTAAAAACAATTACATGTATCTCTACCAATGCATTTAACCAGAGAGGACCATCACCTGCATCACACTTTTAACCTTTCCCCACAGGCACTCGTGCGCACTTCAAAGTTGAACTTGCTCAGAGGTTATTCCAAAGTTTACCATAGTTTCATCTTTCTTGTCATCCACATGCTTCGGGTTACACTGGTTTTAAATTGGGAGTAGTGCCAGCCAAACAGTTTGCAAGCTACTGTAAGTGGATGCCAATGGACCAGCAAAAGCTAATGGCAGTCATTGGCAGCCATGTTTATATTCTCCATAGATGGTGTCAATCATTTTGATGTTTAAATAGCATGCTAGTGACTTCTACAGAAATGACAAGATAAAATATTCCACATCAGCCATTCATTTTTCAGTAGGAATGAGAAATTATGAATGCTTTGATTGAGCAGAAGAAATGTTTAACTCACATTTCTGATAGAAATAGCATACACTGCTTAAGTGTAATCACATTTAAAACAAGTACATCTTAGAAGCATTACGTATATGCAATATTAGTCACATGCTTTGAAAACTTACTGGCATACACTAAAATGTGAAAATCCTTACCCAAGCGCCTTTTACAACAAAGCAAAGTTAAAAAGAAGAACAATCAACATTACAATAGAAATAATAATAAATAGAAGAACACAGAATATATTATAATGAATCAGACTTGCTTAAAATTGCTATTAGCAGAACCAATACCGAGCAGTGGGAGACCCAGTCAGAGACAGGTGTTCAGTCCACGGCTCCTGTGTTTTATCGATGAGCTTTGGTAAGCCCTATGACTTTGAATTGTAAGTCATAATAGACACACAGCATTTTAACATACATAAAAACATAGGTAGTCTTATAACCCAGGTGGGTGAGGGCCAGCTTGATTAAAATAGAAATTCTTTGGTATTTCTTCAGTCCTGATGGTCTGTGTCTATGCTGTACTTTAAGTGTGAAACTTTCAAACTTTTAAACTTCAACCATTGCTAAAAAACAAGTAGTTTTATCACATTTTTGGTGTTAAAACTGAGCTGTGGGGTTATAACAAGAGATATTACTGAACAGCAAGAAAATCCTTCATGAAGTGTGTCATCAGTTTTCATCAATGACAGTCCTGCTATAGCAACAGTGTGTCTAGTATTTCAAAACGTACTAATTTAATACTTTCTTAGGGGCAAAGAAGTCAACAAAGTGATCAAAATAACGAAATGCCCCTTATAATTTTTACTGCCCCCCCCCTACACAACAGAACATTCCTCCTACCAATCAGGACCTCCTTTACCCCCCCCACACAAACATGGGTCCCCCCAGCCACACACAACCCAGATATACAGAAAGAATAAGAGCAGCACACGACCAAAACATACATGTTAATTAAACACTCATTGAATACTTTAAAGCACAGTTCCGGCGCAAAATGAACCTAGGGGTTAATAACACACAGTGCTTGATTTTAGTTTGTATCGCCAGCTGTAAGTCTTGCTCATTGTTCTGCATGAATGACCGAAAAACCTCTTGCCATGGGAGATTCCAATCACAGTTCAGCTCACGTAGCAAAGCGTTTATGGTTTGACTAGTTGAGTGTGTTTTCCCAAGATGGCGCCTGCCTGTATACGCGAATGGTACTGTCTTTTAAACTATCTATTTAATAAACTGTAATGTACATTTACAAAGTTCTCAATGCTTTGGTTGCATGTAGGGACCCTCATTATATTACCATGGAAGTGTGGTGCTATTTTGAACCTTATTAGTGGTATAAAATAGCGATTTCATTTTATTTCATCCATGCCCTCACAACTAGAGTTATAAGGTAATTATCTGTTCGCACTAAAACTGGGGACATTCTATAAGCATGAAAACATATCTTAGAGAACGACTCGGTACCCATGTGTTATTAACCCCTGGGTTCATTTTGTGCCGGAATTGTCATTTAATTTGCAAGATAGCATTTATTTTTGTGTTTTCTAGAACGTTAAACAGCTAGTCAATTTAGCAGTTGACTATCAGATTGTCAGTTGACATTTAGATTTTTTTTTATCATCAGGTACAAACTTCTAACAAATTATTTTTAAATCCACAAAGAGACCATAACCATGTTGAATCAACCAAATGTTAATTACACAGTGCAACAAGCACACAATATTGACAAATCATATGAATAGATTTATCAAAATCAGTCACTTGTTGCAACTTACTATTTTCTCCCTTGTCTGGTATTCAATATCTTGCTTTTTTTAATTTGAGATCAAACCACCATTGGTAGTCTTCTTTAGACAGTTCTAGTTGGTTTAACATATTCCAAGTGAGCCAGATCAAATAATTGTATAATAGGCCAGGGCGTTTGAGTTTGTACCTGATGATGCAGATGTGAGGGTTCAGATTTCAAACACTTCAAGTCCACCTAGGCAGAGCAGGAGACCTGGCTTTATCTTTGATTGAGGATGGATGCTGCAATGTTCATCAAATAGGATCTACACTGACATATTTCACAGAACCAACACAGAAGCCATGTCCTTGTTTGGGGAGAATTTTCATTAATTTCTTTTTAGTTCCACTGAATTTCCTACTCAAATTTAGTGTCAAACAAAATACTATAAAGTTAAATGAACAAAGGGCCACGCTATTTCTGATTTTCCAAAAGGCTGTGTAAAAGATTGGACAACTTAAATGCCAAGCCTTATCTGGGTTTCATCCTCAAAGGGATCAAATTAAGTTGTGTCCCACAATGCATCACCCTGATGCATTTGCAACAGATCCCAATAATGTGACACAAAGGGAGATATCCCTGGCAAGTTGGGAAAGTGAGCGATACATCTTTCAGAGTCCGCTGTAATTGGCCAGACTGAGATAGTGGAATTGCAGCAGGATACAAATGGCTTTCCTTTGAAGGCTCCCCGAATGGTAATCCTACATCCGCTTTCATTGTTCACTTAAAACCAGGCACTCATCGTAAGCGAAATAACCTTGATAAATTGCTGGGCTCACAGTGATTCATCAAAGCGTGGATGGTTGCTCATGGCTGACAATAGTCCATTTTAAGACTTAAACAGAACCACTGTAAGGTACTGTATTTGGATATACTGTAGAGTAAGGCTTACCAGCACATATCTGGAGATGATTTGGTTGCATTTCTATCAGAATGTGAACAAGAATTCATTATAGTACATAAGAAATCTGTTTGGTGGAGCAGTGTCTAACATTTTATATGTTGTACAGGTAGTATGATTTAAAAGAAATGCATGAAAATTGATAATCTGAAAATACATTAATGTCTATTCAGAAAAACTGTATATAAACTGTACATAATGATGGGGCAAAACCTAATTTTTATATACAGTACTTCAATTAAAGAGACAATGAATCTCAGTGGCCTTGCATAATATTTTCTAACTGCATTCACATTGTTATGCTGACTCCCCAGATGTATGGTAATTGTCAAGAAATTCCTACTTCCAACCAGATGGATTTTTGTGATTTTCACAACATTTAGCCTATAAGATGACGCTAAAAGGTAAAATTGTATACAGAGATTTACCACTTGCCCTGTAATATTGGTTACATTTCAATAAATATAAACATGTAATAGAATAAGACATTGAGGAGGATGTGAGACTAGTGGTTTAGTTGTTTACCACGGAAAAAAAGCCAAGAACTTTGTTAAATCATTTAGGACAATCATTTTCAACCTAAACATTTATTGGAAGCATTTATGATTAAAATACACTATGGAATGGGCTGTTTTTATTGGGTGTAATAGTACGTAAGAAATGTTAATAACAGGCAGGTGGTGTTAGAAAACAACTCCACTCTTTCCCTCAGGACAGGAGAGGATTTGTTTTAGAAACACACACCTAAAGGTGTGCAGTTAGATTAAACAGACAATGATGTCATACAGATAAGTGAAGAGACTATGTACAATGTTAAGAAGGGAAGAATCACATCAGGGTCATTATTTATGGATGTTGTTGGAGTCTTGGAAGTCTTTCCACTGAGGTGGTACTAGGGAGGGTGAATAACCAACCTGATCTCACAGAATTCTGTGAAATGAACACAACCCTAAAATCTGTTGGCAGTTTCACGGAATTGCAGAAAATACTGTGATGGGCCCACGGAAGTGAGGCTGTAGCGGGTTGTGGCTCAATGTGGGTGGAGTCAAATGTTTATGCAGTGTGCCCTTACCATCTCCTAATCCTAATTACAACACATGTGCTGGTACCACTTAATATAATGTCTTCCTTTCTCCTAATCCTAACCTTAACCATTACAAAACAAACTGTAAATTAAATTCAAAACATGCTGCAAAATATTTTTGTGACGACCATATTTATGTTCAGAGCTGAATAAGTAAGTACTTATATTTCTAGCTAGCTATTGTTTTGTTTTGGAGCTAGTTATACTGTGACTTGCCACAAATGTGGCAGTGCAAATCAGAATCAGAAAGAGATGTATTGCCAGGTAAGTTCTAACAAATGTGGATTTTTTTTCTGGTCTATCGGCCCATGTATTTTTTGTACATTAATCACAGAAATGTACAATATATATATTTTGCACTTTTCAAGGTGCAGGATATGAACAGAATGTGAACAGGATATTTACAGTATGTGAATAGGTGTGTGTAAAGTATGTGTATACAGTGGGGAGAACAAGTGTTTGAAACACTGCCGATTTAGCAAGCTTTCCTACTTACAAAGCATGTAGAGGTCTGTAATTTTTATCATAATTACACTTCAGCTGTGAGAGACGGAATCCAAAACATCCAGTCCATTTGTAGCTAGCTTTATTTAAAATGTTCTGGCTGCTGTGCATGCTAAGTAACTAGCTACTATTCATTTTCTTTCCTTCTAAAATCACTTAATTTTTTTACTCCATGCTGTAACTGATAATTTAGTGTGGAGCTTCAGGTCAGGTGGAAGATACTGAGGACCCAGTACACCAAGGCAAAAAAAAGGCAGCACCCTCAGGTAGGGCTGGTGGTGTCACGGTGTAGGCAGGAAGGAGTCAAATGCAGGTGATTTGTACTAACTCTTTCACTGGAGCAATCAGAAGCACAGAAACCGTTACTTCAACAATATACAATTCTTATTACAGAAAATAAAAGTCCTGTTATGCACAGGAAAGCGTATCAACAAATAAGTACTTTAGGTACAATATATAACAAGTACAACCATGTAACATAGTACCAATACCCCACAACTGCTCAATACCACTTCCAAATGTAAATTGTGTCCTTGATTGCTTGATGCCGGACAGCTGCTGCAGGAAGAGGAATGCTGGGAATGGAGCAGTTGTGTCAGAAGACAGGGGACCCTGAGCATTGGGTCCTGTGAGCGCCAGTAGAGGGAGCTCCTTGCCCTCTAGTGCTGACAGGTGGAGTGGGCAGAGCAGGAAAGATCTGGATTCTTCGAAGACTGGACTTTCTGGCTCCCCATATTAGACACAGAGCATCTGTCTCCAAAATGGACTCCCAGGTACTTAGATGTCAGATTTATCTACCATTTCCATTGTTGAAGAATTCATAGACACCAAATATATACATGGTTAACATTGCATTTCTCCCACAGTCTTTAAGATCCAGTTTACTTAACAGCAACCAATACACTTGAATCCTATTTTGTCTTCTTTAGGTGACTGATGATGAGGACAGATATAGCCAGCCAAGTGGGACACCCTCATCTGTCTGAGCCCTGGCATCAGCCTCCAAAACAACACTGTACCAGCTGCAGTCAGCAGAGCCACCCTAGGACATCCTCACCTAGAGCATTACAGAGTACCAGCACCAGTGAGCAGAGACTGTGTCTGACTGCCAGACCAATTAGTTGCAAGATAAGGGGCAGGTATATTGAGCAAAGCAATGACTACATTCAGGTTAGAGAGTTGACAGCCAGCACTCTTCACAACATCAACCAGGTCTAGCATAGACACTGCCCTTACTCTGTGGCTTACATCAATTGAAATCTGGACTGAAGAAATCATGGATGAAACAAAAAGAAGACCAGGCGTTGCACCAGCAGCCAGTGTACTGTTTGCCACACTGATCTGATTGCTAGTTCAGTGTTTATGACCTTTTTGTCATAGTTTGTTTTTTAAATGCATGTTTGTTTGATTTTCACCTTTTACATTGTCAGTTTGCACTGTTGTTCTTAATGCACCTTTATTTGATGTTCACCTTTATAAACTGCACAGATATACAGTAGTAAGATATTTATGACTTATCATTGGATGTTTAAGGTGTTGTAGGTTTGAGGTTAACTTGAATACTTTCTGATTTGCAAAATAAAAACAACCCACACCCAGACCAGTTTATCAGAATGAAACAACACGACACAAGGCTGAGTGCCTGGACATTGTAGATAGCTGTGGCATATTCACTGAGCAAAGAGTAAAACCATGTTGCCCAATTCAGCCTTGAAATCACCTGGTACATTAAAACTAATAACATATTGCACAAAAAGAAGGATTTTAAATTTAATATTTTAATTTGTTAAACACCACCCAGAAAAAACAACATCAACAAATAACAAGTACATTTAAAGAGCTGAAATAATTCAGTTTTTGTCAGAAATCACACAAATGGTGTTCACTGAGAGGCTACATGTCTATCAGTATCTATCATGTTCCACTGATAATGTACTGCACCATTGTATGACATGAAGTAACTGCAGAGTGTGTCTGTATTCCATGGCCCCCACCGCCGTGTTAGTCGTAGAGGGCAAAGATGCTTGCTGCAGGGGAGGATCTGCTCTCCATCTTCCTAGGATATGTTCATGATTAGGTCCTTCTCTGTCAACAATATCCTGTGTGAAGTAGTCCATGCACTCACTCCTTAGGAAGTTGTTTAGAGCACAGCAAGCCAAGACAACTTCCTCCATTGTCTTGGGCTGAAGGTTGATGGCAGAACACTCAAAATCGATTGGCTAGTATGCCAAATACATGCTCCACTACCCTCCAAGCATGTTAAAGCCTGAAGTTGAAGATACTTTTGAAGTCTTCTAGATTCCTGTGTGGAAATGGCTTCATGATGTAAGATCTCAGAGGTAATGCCTCGTCAGCAACAGTGGTGTACGGTGCAGAAGAAGGGATGCTGGCCGTACTCTTCTCCAGGACATCCGGTAAAAAGCATTCACCTTACACCCCACCATCCAAAACATGTCCATTGCATCCAACAATAACATAAAGGAACCGTTAATCAACAGATCTACAAAATACCAGCCTAACCTAAACCATATCTTAGCAAATGCCAACTTAGAGAGAGGTGTCACATTCTTAAAGGGACATTACACATATATCATAAGGAGACTGGAAACGCATAACTAAAACCGAAAACACACAATATTATAAAGGAGTCCAGTCTCAGTCTCTAAAGTCTGTTTGTGCCAGTCCTCCCTGGGCTTGGCGTTACAGATGGGATAGTCAAGAACTTAAAAGACTGATTACTAAATGGAATGCAGGTGAATATGATAAAGACATAATGGAAAACGAAGTCCTAATATGGGCATGGTGTGCATGACAGATAAGAATTAGACGGCTCGAGGAATCATGTGATCAATCCCCTAACAGCCTGAACCTGCTGAGGAGTTGCCGTCACTACAAGGTCACTGTGGATTGAACATAACCAATTGAAAGGGGAGGAAAATACCTTGGAAATACCCTACAAGAAATTTGCCTTCCGTCACATTTTCTGTGATTGGACTTGGAAATGCAAATCTGGAATCATCATTACTATGATGATAATGCTATTTGCATATCTTTACTGTAGGCCTGCATTTTATGTTCTCATTTAGTCAGAATAGTTCAAAAATATTGATTCAAAATCACATACTTAAAATTGTGTTTTTGTATTGGTGAATGGCCAGTAGCTCAAATGGTCATCAGCGTAGTGACCAGAGAGAAGTAATCCTCTTCATAGTGGACTTGTAGTATAATACATTCAATTCTTTGAAGTAGAAGGCACAAGTTTGCCAAGACGTTAAGTAGACATGAGTAAACAAACACAAACACAGATCGATCATACACTCTGTTGTTAACCTTTCTCTCTATCCAACACTGAAGGACAATCATTGCTCACCCAATAAAAATAGCTCCGGAAAATGCAGACGTGGTGTCAGCACATTACTGCCAATGTGGAGGAGAAATAGAGGCTGTGCTGACACTCACATCCAAATATCCTGCCAAGTGCTATATAGCTAATTATCACTGTCTATGTTTAACTTGGTAAAAAGTATCACAAATCGTGACAGGTGACTTTTGGACAGAGATTTCTAATGTCAAGTCTACTGGATAAATGTAAGGTCGAGCATAAAATATGGATGTTGGCATGAAACATTTACTCAAAAGGGAGATGACATTTTAAAATGTCTATGGAGAATGCAGGCACACAGTGCTTTGTCACTTTTCAGGCGCTGCCTGCAGCAGTTAATACAATTCTTGTTGGAAAACAAACAGTCTGGTCCATCATGAGATGCCAAATATGGAAGATAGTGTCCAGGTGTCAGTATGACAGGAGAACAGTAGTATTGGAAAAGGAGAAGAGTGTCAATAAACAAGGAGAATGTCAAATGCAATGCCCTTTGGACCTTGGCTTTCTACGACACTGAACATGGCAACCCCTTAACACTCCATTAGAGCATTGTATCACCTATTTTCTAAGTACAGTATACACATTTGTGTGTATCCCTATTGCTGTCTGAGTATGCCTGAAGTTCTGTGCTTTCATCTCTTGGCATTTTTCCCTATCTGTAATTAATCCATCAAGAAATCATGGATCCACATCAACTGAGAGAGACCAATGTATTTAATTGCCATAATTGCTTTAATACTCATGAGTAGTTCTTATTGATGAACTGACCCCACTTTAGGCATGAACGGAGATAGCTGAATTACCCCATCAAACTTTGATATTAGCAGTGTGATTTAAATGTATCCAGATTCAGAATTGGCAAGGCTTTATGATTGATCAGTCTGTTGATGTGGTTGCAGGTAGTGCACCTAAAAACTTGATAGCCAGAGGAAATTCGTTTTTAGCAGTTCATAAAGTACTAAATGAGTATGAACTTGGTGACAATTCAGCTCAAGAGTCACTTGCCAGCTGTTACCAAAGAGCTTGCAAGGATTTCGCTGTAATGAAATCATTATCCATGTTGGGGATACCATGTTAACCACAATTTCAAGTTCTGTTGAAATTCATTCATACCATCCTTTGCAGAAAAATGGTGCCTGCTAAATTTGTTTACACAGCTTTGTTAAAAAAGGCACTAGTACATGTTGTCTCCCACCAATGATTCATCATTGCAATTCTCAAATTTCAGATCTTTAAACACTTTATTCGTTTTTTGCATATCACATATTTGCCAACCCACGTTTGAATGTTTATTGGTCAGTATTTACTATTTGTTTTCTGTTACCTACAGTATCTGACAGAATATTGATTTAAGCAAACTTTGTACTTTGATGCAGCTTATCAATTCTGTGCAGATCTGCCTTTTGATGCCAGAGGAGTAGCATTTTAATCCTATTTTAAACACAGTTCGAAACGCTATGAAATAAATCACCCACATAGGTTGTAAAGGTCTGCCTTATGTGAACTGAATTTCAGGGCTTTATGTTAAAGTGCTTGCAAGGTGTAACCGTGACCTTTGTATTTTCAACAATCAGTGTAATTGTTTCATCCATTTTTGATTTGTCTTGCTATTTGCTATTTCTCATGCAGAAAACACTTACTGGCAACAAATATGAATTGCAGAACAAAATGTGCCAGTAATGTACCCAACCTCTGGCTTGTTTGAATGTGGTGTAGAGAGGCGTACTGGACCGTTTCATTTCCTTCAATCAGTCATTGTAGCTAGAACAATAGTATCACAATCACATCATCTTCAGCAAGACAGTCTATCCTAATTGCTGCCAATTAAGCCCAAAGTGGCAGGCCTCTGCACCTCTTCAATTTGAAGATGTTATCAGAGTATATTTCATATGTGATTGATTTTAATGTCTCAGTTATTATATTTTATATTGTTGTCTGACCTTTTTTATTTTAAACACATATTTTAATTGCC
>JACXGM010017545.1:0-12089 GCA_016801145.1 Umbra pygmaea | reverse complement strand
CAATTAAACTATTTTTTATTGCAATTTCAAATTCAGCTCCTAACAATCACAAAAACAATGTAATCGAGACAAAACGATTATTTTGTACATTGCATTTTGTAAGAACTCTTATTTATGTCTTGTGTTTGAATGACATCTACAAGCACACTTTTGTCCTTCCCGGAAACTAAACTCACTCAGTCGTCTATTAAAGACGCACTTTACAGTGTAACTCCATATCCATCGAGCGTGGATGCACAAAAAAATAACACATGCCATTGCATACTTTTTAGCCAAATATGTGTGCCCCATTAGCACAGTTGAGAACAACAGCTCTAGAATGTTGTTGCATACAAGACAAGCGTTATAATTTGCCATCTCGCCACCATTTTTTTTTTGAGTTGCTTTATATGATAAATGCTGTGCAGAAGTGGCTGACGAGGCGAAAAAGGCAGAGTACTGATGTATGGTCTACAGTATTTTATATATTACAGCAAGGTGATTGCGGCAGCTCCATGAGTTTACCTAACAGCATTATTCTACCGACTGAAGAGCCAGGCTTCGTGGAGTGACTTCTATTCATTAGTTTTTTTTAACTGCTGTTTGCGATTCTACAGCAGACTTAATTAAGCACAGTGGTCGTGCGCACATAAAACACCTGCTGGCAAAATAGAAAATAATATACGTTTAGAGGTGTTAATTTATTTAATATAATAAATATAAATAGCTGTCTAATCAAATTCAAACAAACTATGTGCTGGTCACCCTCAACAAAGTCAGAAAATGCACCCGCTCCCGACGTCAGAATTCTTTCACTGTTTTTCAAAATCAACAAATACAAATTTCCAAAGTCAATGAGTAATCGTTTTAAATAATCCTGATTTCAATATTGACTAAAATAATTGTGATTATGATTTTTTCCATAATCGAGCAGCCCTACCTGCACTACCACACAATAAGAAGGAAAATTTGACCTGCACTATCACACGATAAAAGGGAAAAGACAGAAGAATGTGCGGCACTGGAGTTGTCAAAATGGTCACATTAAATTCCCTTCTCCCTGTGACACACCTGTGCTTCCCCATCCCATCCAGGGAATCAGTCTGGCAATAGATGTTTTTTTTTCTCTAGTAGAAATACAGACAGGGACAGGTACACACTCACACAAAAAGATGATAGCATGTGACCACACCAACCCTCCGTAATCTGGACCCTCCACCCCTAACTGGTAAAAGATGTCCCCAGCTAAAATCAAGCCATGAATTTATGGGGGCAAATAATAACTTTTTGATCCTTAAAACAGGGTTCCCGGGGGGTCTTAAAAAGTCTGAAATTCTATACGTGAAATTTAAGGCCTTAAAACGTCTTAAAATGGCCAGATTTTCATCCGAGGTCTTAAATTTCATTTAGTCAGGTCTCAAGAATGGTTTTACCCTTGTTCATTTCCAGAAACGCTGGCCGCAGAAAGAGAAAATATCGAGTCGTAGCATACAAAGCGGAGTCATGAATATTGGCGATGTTATTTAGGAACAAATGTACATTTAGCGTTGCACACGGACATTTTTTAAGGTGCAACAGTAACAAAACCAGCAGAAAGCTGCCCTCAGAATGTTGATTTGGTGTGTTGCAGTTCTTTCTGAGGATATTGATGTTGGTATGTACATATGATAGATATGGGGAAAAATGGTGTGTGAAAGAGTGAATACCTGTGATCAACACTCAGATTTAGTGAGCATTACTTGGCTATCAAGAGAGAACATATTGCTGACCTCCGGAGAAGACAGACTATGCACACACAAAATTAGGTGGAAATCTCGCTGCACTTGCTTGCATCTAGCTATCTGTATGACCACATTAGAGACAAATACTTTATTTCCTTCAGATCATACATACAGACACACAAGTCATTGAAAAAACCTTTTCCCATGTCTGCGATGTGCAATTGCAACAGTAAGACTTGTGAGCATTTTTATGATCCAATCATAACCACAGAGTAATTACAACTTTGTAAACAAAACCAATTTTAATTAGTTTATTTATTTTCACTTGTCATTCCTACTCTTTGCATTTTGTTATTACAGTATTGTTATTACTGTATAATTAACAATAAACCATAAGGCAATATCGTTTTGAACAGTTTTTGAGTTAAATATTTTATTGTCAATGTCTACTTTTTTCCCCTTTCTTGTTATTTTTACCCATTATCCACATGCTCAAAATAATTTTTTCCCAGGCCAATTAAAACCTTTACATTAAAATTAATTCAGGGTTATTCAGACAGTGATGCTGTGTAAAAAAAAAGGTAAACAAGGTGGTAAAGCAGCTGATGCTGGCACTTTTTCTCTAATGGCTTTGTTTCATACTTACCTTTAAATTGAGAAGGCCCACAGCAGTTTCCACAAAGGTGACCAGGCGAATGGGCTCTTTCAGGGCTCGCCCTTTCAAGTGTAGCTGAAATCTGTCAACAAACTAACATGCATGCAAACACAAACATAAATACATTAATTTGGAATTATATAACTTTAGCACCAAAGCATATGCATTAAGCATGCAGACCCGTATGGAAGTAATTCAGTATTTCACTTTAAATGGACAACATTGTGAACAACTGGCAACTGAAAAAATGTCTGATAATTCAAATTATAATCAGGTTTCATAAATTAAAGAAAATGCACATGTATACAGTACATTCAAACACTAACTGAATTCTCAAACAACATTATCTATGTAATCGTATGGTTTTGGGGCAGCTGGGTAGGCTAGTGTTTAAAGTATCAGACCAGTGACTGATCACGTTGTCGTTCTGTCCCTGAGAAATTGACCCAATTGCCTCTATATTGTGTGTCGTCATACTAACAAATACAGTACAAATAACAGTACAAAAACCTTCTTTAATCATGTCAATAAGGTTAATAACAACACATTTAAATATGATGTATAATGTAATCGATAACATGTAATTAGGATAACTCCTAGGCTCCACAATGTATAGTCATTATTATAATCCCTACATGGACAGAAACATGAAACCAAAAAGAGATGTCAAATTATTTGTGTCAGAGTGAATTTGCAACCGTGAAATATATTCAGGATTAAGGCTCTTTAAGTGATAAACCCGGGTTTGGTTAAAGAAAAAGATAAAAAATTGTGCAATTTAAATGCATAATAAGCATCCATACCTATTCCCGGCATGGATTATTTATTCCTGTACAAATACACTTCAAGTAATCTTTTGATGGATTGAGGAAGTGAGAGAGAAAGGAAGATGGGAGGTGCCAATGGGAGGAGCTGCAAAGCTGAAGGAAACTCTTTTTTACATGATCATCCACACGCTCACAAACACACACGATTCGGTGCAATCTTTGAGTGTGTTTCATTTCACCATTAGGCCTGTTTTTGTTACTACCCTTAGTGGCAGGGAACAGTAAGACAGGCGCAACAATCAGTGTTTTGATATGACACTTTGCAGAGGCGCTTTTATTCTGCCCGGTCCCCGCCTAATATGCGAGCTCACCTAAGAAGGGCTTTAAAGAAAACACATTTGGTTCTTTAAAGACCAAAGCGTTGGGATTTTTTCCAACAGACCAGTTCACAGCGAGTCCTGGACATCCAGTGGGGTAGCCCAAATTCGAAAATCTATCATCTGGAAACACACAAAAGCTCCCTTCGTCAGATGTTCTCTTTCAAAGCCTGTTAAAAATGAGCGCGGGAGGTGGAGATATGGAGAGAGGGAAAAGAAAAGCCAAAAATAAATCTTTAACTCTGTGTCTTATTCCTTTTTTCCTCTCACCTAAAATCAGAGAAAAGGTAAAGCGCCTCTCTTTTCCCAAATAAAGACACAAATTTCACCCAAGCAACCCCCACACAATTGCACACGCTCACACGCATACGGGAAGAAAAAAAGAAAAACTCAAAAGAGTACCCGGCCCCATTGAAGGATTTCTAAAATAGGGGCAATTTTAATCATCTCCCCATTCAATCTCAGTTGGATAAATCATATCGGGGAGATTTGCATAAATACAAACCATCAAAGACTTCTCATCTTCAAAGGGGTTTTTGAGACCCAATAGGCTTTGTACTGTAATCATCTGAGGTCACCACCTCACAAGAGACACGTTTCCACGGCAACATAAAAAAACTAACACTGGCCGGCTGGGGGCTTAACACAATATCAACCATGTCCCCATGTCCCCCCCAAAAAAACACATGGGCAGAGTCACAAACAAACACATTTTGAATGTTGGAAAAAACCAATGCAGAGGCTAATTTCAGTTATTTTAAGAGTGTATAGCAAGTATCTCCCACAACTAAATAGCACACATATTACCCCACTCACTCAACAGCACAACACAATACAATCCCTCGCTGGACTGGGATAATGTGTTGGGAGTGGTTACAAATTACAGGTCTGGTCGACTGACTGTAGAATAGATGGTCAACCTCTCTCTAATTACATCTGATGGCATGTTTACGTCCTTTTTATTGTGCGTAGAGTATCCAGTTTAGCTGAGTACACTAGTAATGGAACGGGTACACCCTTAAAATGTCAATAGCATTGTTAAAGGGACAGTCTGGGACATTTCCTGCATGTAATTTTAGTGGTCACTCAAAGATTTTATATTTAAATAAAATGTAATTCGCAAACACAATTTGATCATTTATTAAACTGCATTATAATATCCTAAATCTAAATAAAGTTGTGTTGGTTGTTCTTTATTCTGTTATTTGAGTCTGTCAAACGAACCTTGGCAAACCAATTATGTCAATCTCATGAACTGTCAGTCTTTGCGCCCATAGCTCCGTTTATGAATTTGAGAGCCCCCATCAGAAGCAGAGCTTGCCTCAAGGCTGAAACACTAACTCCAGATTGTTGGTTTACACATTCGTGGTTGGGAGGAGTACCGTAAAAATCCACTTCATTATCGCCACCATTAATCTTGCATAGAGAACCTGATGGTGCTTTTCATGTAGAGGTACTTACGCTTGTCTGCAGCTTTTCTAAGGCCGAGAGACTCCATTCTACTGCTTAATAGCACTCAATCCGAGTACCCTTTAAGATGTTATTCACTATTGACCGAAAACACCTCTCATCACCTCTTATAGACACACTTCACAACCCCTTTCACCCGTAGGGGCGAAAAATAAGAATTTACAGAAAACGATGGTGAACAGGGGGAGGAGGCGCAGGCAGGCATGAGAAAGAGGAGAAGTGCTAGAAAAAGGCGGTGACTGGGACAAGTTTCAATTAATTCTCTTGGAAAAGGGGGCCCAGATTAAATGTTTCCGGCCAGCTGAAGTGTTCATTTCACAGAGGGGAAGCCAAGAAAGGGACGAAGGGAGGGAACCGCAAAAGAGGAGGCGGCGATGGACGTGAAATGGGCGGAGGAGGAGTAGACAGGCCTCTCTCTCTCCCCTTGCCCTCTCGCTCTTTTTCCCTTTCAATCCACCGGCGCACACCCAATGGCGTGGCGCCGAAGAATGCACTGCAGACCCGAATGTGTGTGAGAATTGTCCTGAGGACAAAGGAGGGAGTTCCGCCTGTTATCCTCCAATAAGCCTTGTCACAAGGATGGGGAGAGAAAGAGCAGAGAAAGGGCCGGCTGAAGGTTTCCACACAATAGGGAACAAGTAAGCCCATCTTTTAGGGACAAATCAGGGTTTTTGAGGATCCTGGGCTTGTATCAATAGGAAGAGGGGACAGAGGAATGTAAACAGGACAGGGATTTACAGCCTTAGTGACACAGGGCCTTTCGGATAATGCCACACAGACATGCTAATGTGGAGACACACGAATGCAGGCGGGCGGACGGCGGACGCATCGTCGTGTAGCGAGTGATTAGGCGAGACCACTGCTGTTTCTGAATTCAAGTGATAATGTAGTTACAATACAAAATTACCTTAGAACAATGGCGTACAGGTGCTAGTGTGCTTGCGGGGCCCACAACATCTCCTGGTCCAATTACTGTTTCCGTTAAAACAGGAGCCCCAAAACACAAACACCTTTTCCTTAATGAAGAAAGGGAGTGAGCAGAAAAATGGCTGGAAAACACCTGTCACCAATTATCCAGTGGAAGAAGGAGAGCAAGGGAGGGAGGTAGGGAGGGCAGGCTGAAGAAAAGAGTGATCTAATTAAAAACTCTAGTTAAAAACGTCCTGTTTTTTGCCATGAGACCCCAACTCTGAGTGGGTGTCAGACACAGACCAGCCCTCTTCCTCACTTTCCTTACATAGCTACCCTCCATCCTTCCTTAACTTCCTCTGTCCTTCCTTCCTTCCTTCCTTCCTTCCTTCCTTCCTTCCTTCCTTCCTTCCTTCCTCTCCCTTTACAATTGTCCCTCACACTCTTTCATTGTTTCCCTGCCTCGGTTCATTCAGTCACTCTATTCTTAATTTTTTCTCCTCAGACCTCCCTCCCCCTAGGTAAGACGTGGCAACTTATTTCAGGTCTCTCTGAAACTCATGCAGAGCAGCTGAATGGTCAAATATTTCTGCCCAAGTAGTCTGTGTGTACACCACACATATTTTTTAACTTTGTTAACGTAAATGTATTATAATTATTTACCATCTCATATCATGACACCTCTACATGAACACATTACACAGGCTGCCCACTGCTAGCGGCTCCATTCATTAAGTACTCTCCAATTTCCCAGCATTCCACAGGCATAGTTGCATCCGCTCAAGGACATATCGGACTTCTGAAGCTCCGGCTCAACAATGTCATCCATTCCTTGAGCCCGAGCCAGGGGTAACACTGGGCCTCTCCATGGGCCATGCCATGGGAATCGATTCCACTCGCTTGATGGGGAAATTGAAAAGTTTGTTGTTATTGCTTTGAAGACTCCTGTGGTTTCCTCTTACTGCGTCAGTTTTCTGCATGCAGGGGCCGCTGTGTGCTTTAAAGATGGAAGGCGGAGGAAAGAAAGAAAGTAGCTAAGAAATGTCATGGATCTTTTTTGTGCTTCTCACGTCTCTTCCTTTTAGCTTCCTTAAGGGGTTCTACTATTAACTGTTGTTTTCATGTAGTAGTTAGCGTTCCGTGGCACCACGTGCTGCTTAAAAATGTATCTTACAAAACCCAAATTCAAAGGCCTATTTTGAATCACTTAATCAAAATTTCAAAGGATATGAAGCTGGTCTGATCTTCTGGCTTCTGAATAAAGTTTTGCCAAAGTGCATTAGCACTGCTAAGTGAAATCCTTGACATTAGTTCAAAGAGCAAATACGAGTCTTCCTACAAGTATGGTTTAGAAACTGGACTACTATTGTTCCAGTTCATCTCCTATCCACCTATACTTCCATATTGACCTAGCCAATGGATGGCAACATGTGTATAAATAAAGGGGAATTAGCTTTAATAATTCAAAAGGTTCAAGCTTGCTCAATGTTCTCCTCCAATCGGGCAAGTTATGGCCAAATTCGTGGGTGTAAGAAACAGTGAGATAATAAGCAGCAAGGCTTAGAGAGATGATAGCCTTGCAACGTGCTCTGAAACTGCTAGCATGGAAACACAGTACAGAAATCATTCTTGCAGTCTTTTGGATTCATTTTGAATGTGATAGTTTCCACCTGTAACCAATCAAACCAAGCCCAAATCTAAACAATAACTAGCCATTGTAGTTTCTCTCATTTATATCCATGTGCTTCTTGTACTCATGATTCGCGCAATATTGTGAAGCTGAAATAAACATGTTCCTATCCTCAACTCTCCAGAGCCAGCTGAGAGTTACTGTAACAAGACAAGACTGTAGTTCAAACGAAGCAGATGACAGACACCTACCCATTTCACCTCTTCTGTGTTCTCCACCTTGGGCAGCATTAAGGAGGGAGGCAGGACGGTAGCCTGTAGGAGGACCTCTAGGTCAGCATCGATCAGACCGCTGGACACCGAGTTCACCCTCACAGACTTCTCTGTTCTACCCAGGTCGAGCTCTGCCAACATTCTGGGGATTGTCTCCCTGGCTTCAGTCTGGAACAAGACACAATAGAGAAAAAAGACTCCAATATTACATGGACAGATGGAGGAGCGAGTAAGAATGCAGATGGAGGAGCGAGAGAGTAAGAATGCAGATGGATGAGCGAGAGAGTAAGAATGCAGATGGATGAGCGAGAGAGTAAGAATGCAGATGGAGGAGCGAGAGAGTAAGAATGCAGCAGTGAGAATGAATTAATTAACTGAATGTGTCATTGAACCAATTGCACTTTAAGCTAGCAAGGTATGTGGTCCACTGGCAAAACAATATTTCTATCAATTGGACAAGCATCCCATTTAAACTTTACATTCAGATGTCTGTAAGATTCAAAGAATGGAAATCAGAATTATGTTAATATGCACTAATAATAAACCCTCTGTTCTGAACCTATTCAATACTAAGAGCTGCGTCCAATTATCCAACTGATCTGGGCAAAGTTCACAAACCTGATCTACTGACACATTAAAGTATCAGGACTGAAACATCCAATCAATCACAAATAAAATCAAACCCAACACATTGTAACATCCTGCCAAAAAGCATTTTGTTTTGAAAAGCAATTGAAATAAAGATAGACGAAATAAAGGTAGAACGAATGAGAAAGAAAGCAATGTTTGGAAAAATACAGATTCGAAATCCCAGTTTGACTGTAAAGGGTGGTTGTGTGATGTGAAAGTTTTATGAAGTTCAAATCATTTCATGAATATGTCCCGCACTTGTTTGCCTGAAATACATATATACTGGATTTTAATGGTAAAGATTAAGTGAAACAGGTACATGATCAAAAGCCCAAACACAATACAAGAGTGTTTGGTGGGAGGGGGGTTATCATATTTCTAGCACTGCACCACAGTAAAAACATTTTGTTTGACACATGAATTGTATATCCTTGCCACTTCAATAATCTGTATGGTTATGATGGTTTTCTTTAAGTTATTCAGCTGGTTGTGCCAGCATGCTTGAGAAAAAATGCACACTGTCCAATTAATCTGAACATGGACAGAAGTGATGCAGCTCATGTCAAAGTGAAGTCACACTCAGGAGTTCGACTAGGATTTTCAACTGATAACTAATTTCCTTGCTTGCTAACTACAGCTAACTTGTGTAGATAAAAACAACAGAAGGGAGAAAGTAAAGAATTTTAAAGGTAGAAATGTTCATTACGATATAGCTGAGTGAAGCACACACACTAGAACATTAGTTGTGGTGAGGTGCAGTGTGTTTCTTTCCACTGGTGCTGCCAAACCGCATTGTTGTATTATTATGTTCTAAACAGTATAATATGACTTGCTGCTGTTTGCACTCAGAACATGAATACATTTTCCAAATTAACTAATATCAGGGTGACTGAAGAACTTTCAGTAATCATATTTTTCACTGAAACTAAGACATACACCCCTAATAAAACAGTCCTTTAGGATGAATAGCCCTATGCAAAAGTTTAGGCACCCCTGACAATTTCCATGATTTTCATTTAGAAATAATTGGGTGTTTGGATCAGCAATTTCATTTTGATCTATCAAATAACTGAAGGACACAGTAATAATTTGGTTGTGAAATGAGGTTCATTGGATTAACAGAAAATGTGCAATATGCATCAAAATGTAATTAGACAGGTGCATAAATGTGGGCACCATTGTAACTTTGTTGATTTGAATACCTGTAACTACCTAGCACTGATTAATTGGAACACAAAATTTGTTTGTTGAGCTCATTAAGCCTTGTACTTCATAGACAGGTGCATCCAATCAAGAGAAAAGGTATTTACGGTGGCCAATTGCAAGTTGTTGTTCTCTTTGACTCTCCTCTGAAGAGTGGCAACATGGGGGCCTCAAAACAACTCTCAAATGACCTGAAAACAAAGATTGTATAACCACATGTAGTGGTCTGCCATGAAAGGTTTTAAGAAACCCAGACCAACTATAGCAGATGCTTTGCTTTGACATTGCACGCTTCATTTGGACTGTGTAAACCTACACTCTGGTTGATGTTTGTGTCTTTGTGTGAGTGAAGTTGAATGTGCTGTATGTTAGATAGGAAGTATGGTTTGCTAGTCAGGGTCTAAATGTTAGGAATACAATTTTACAGTATATAGCCTATTGTTTCCATTAACTTATGCTAGACATATTCTTTATATGAAACTGGTGAAATTAACTGATTTTGAACATTTTGTGTTGTGCCTTCGCAATATGTTTAAAAATGAATTTGGTTGTTTTTGGAACTGAATTATCAATATATGGTTGTCTGCACTATTTGTATTAAGAGACTTTTTTCTGGCCCAATTAAGTAAGTTAAGCGTAGAACGTGGTGATGTGCCGCAACATTTTTGGTAGCACCCAAGTGTGCAGTGTCATGAAAAAGGTTGGGATCCACTGCTCTAGAGGAGGTATTCAACTCTATCCCTATGAGTTCCAGAGCCTGCTGGATTTCTGTTCTACCTCAACATTAATTTGACTCACCTGGTGTCCCAGGACTAAATTAGTCCCAGTAATTTAGTTCTGGCTTTGAGGTCCAGAGTAGAGTATGAGGGCTCTAGAGCGTCAAGAGTGATTAGGGACCGTTCAGTATTTATGGAATGGACCACCGGAGGAAAATAGGGGAGGGTCATGTCTTTTTATTATTTGAGGGAAGGGTCACCCAACAGTTTTTAGTTTAGGGTGGGGCAGTCATCCAACATTTGTATTCATAATAACAGCAACATTTCAAGGTGGCTTGTTTGGTGGATATTTTTCCATGTAGCTCTCAGTCTCAGCCCCCATTGCTAGCAGATGGGTCTGACCCAACAAAAATCGCACCATCCCCTACCCCCACGATCACAGGTAGGCCTATTGTGAACAATGAGCTATCTTGATGTTGCACCTGTGTCCCAGTTTCTTTATTTAAGTATTTTGCGAACTCCCTGATTACAGATTACCAACGCACTGGCCAGGCAAGTACTCTGCACACGTATAGACTCATTAGGCTGGGCATGTCCTGACCACGTGAAGTGACAGGTACTTGAGCAAGAGCCTTCTGGGCACTAATTTATGGTCAAATATCGCACTGCACTCTAGTCAAACGGAGTCCGCTCCACTCACATACTCTGCTGGCTATATGAAACATAGTTATCATTCATCACACTAAACTTCTCTTTGTCAAATCTTGCTCACAGATGCGCAGATGGGATGAAGTGCTAATTATTGCCTAGTAATAACCTCTTAAAAAATATAAATTGAAAGCCTAATACAATTCTATTTCTGTAGAGAATTCTGGTTAGGTGAAGAGCAGTGAGTCTTTTACACTTATGCCCTGTGATACAGCAATATAAAAACCATAGCAACAAATGAAACATAAAAATATATAATATAAATAATAATAAAGAATAGATAAATTTAAACAGACAAACAGTTAAAAATACATATTGAGAAAATAACTCACATTTAATTCAAAAGTCATGTAACAGGTATTTCTATTTGTTTTAGACGACACCTCTCCATTTTTTCCAGAGTTGAATATTAATATTTTCCCACCATATCAAGGCATGATAATAGATGTGTTTTACAAGGGATATATTTATGTTTTCTTTATTTAATTACATATGTTTGATTATGTTGGTGGAGAGAATGGTAAAAGGTGCTCACTGCCCAGGCATTGGACAACATAAATATTTTGCCTCCCTCACACTTTGGAAAAGTAGGCACTACTGGGGCAGTAATAAAACTCACCTACTAGCCTACATATGTGTGAGAGAAGTACAGGTCCTTCTCAAGAAATTAGCATATTTTGATAAAATTCATTATTTTCCATAATGTAATGATAAAAATTAAACTTTCATATATTTTAGATTCATTGCACACCAACTGAAATATTTCAGATCATTTATTGTTTTAATACTGATGATTTTGGCATACAGCTCATGAAAACCCAAAATTCCTATCTCAAAGAATTAGCATATCATTAAAAGGGTCTCTAAACGAGCTATTAACCTAATCATCTGAATCAACTAATTAACTCTAAACACCTGCAAAAAATTCCTGAGGCTTTTAAAAACTCCCAGCCTGTTTCATTACTCAAAACCGCAATCATGGGTAAGACTGCCGACCTGACTGCTGTCCAGAAGGCCATCATTGACACCCTCAAGCAAGAGGGTAAGACACA
>JACXGM010017544.1:0-19661 GCA_016801145.1 Umbra pygmaea | reverse complement strand
AGTTGATAACACACAGGCCAAAACATAAACATAAATTCCGTCCCGGAACGTACTTTTCCAAAAGAAAAAATACTGACATTAGCATTGTTTTCAGAAAATATAGTATTTCAGCTTAACATGTTTCCTTAATATCTGATGAGGCATTGGCGTCATTTTTTGATATATTACAGTACATGTATTACATATAGCACCTTTAAGTGAGAGGAGTAAGATATAATCACACCTTTTAAATAAGCCTTGAGCGTCTCCGATAAAAGTGAAGGGGGGGGGTTGAGTCAGTCTGATTAGAGTATAAAAAGTTATCAATAGCAGAAGTAACACAGTCACAGAAACTGGAACCAGAAAGGAGAAGAGAATTAAACCTCCAGCGAGAGAGCAGGTTTTTTGTAATAGAGTTAATTCAATTGCTAGAGGGCCTTGGTCAGATACCACAATAGGCAAATACTCGGAAGAGGTCACAGTTGGGAGCAAGAAAGGGTCTTCCAGTTTGAGATGTGAACAACGAGGTTGCCTGTGTGGAAGCTCCATTCTGATTTATCTATGCTATCTTCATAACCGGAGTAGACCTTATTACTTCGGTAAAACACTTTATTTTGAGAGTCCAAAAACTGCATCTATCGATGCTCTACAGATTTTCTGCAGACTATCAACAATATTTTAACCAACTATCTACTAACCCTAACCCTAATCCTAACCTTAACCCTTCCCCTAATGTTAAGCCTAACCTTAAACATTACCTTAAAACATATTCTAAACTTACCCCTACCCTTAAAATACACAATTAGTTTCTTATCAGTTGATAGTTTATTAATGTAATAAATATGAATAAACTATCTGTAGAGCACCTACAGATGGGATTTCAGACTCTCCAAATAAAGCTTAACCATAACTTCATATATTTTTTAACATATCAAACAACAAAGGAAAAAGATATCTACAAACATAATAATTTTCAATCAATAGCAATTACCAGCTTTTCAACAATGCAGAATCCATCAAGATCCAAAAAAATACTGTAGCAAGTGTCTCTCCCTCTGTGGCAGAGGGAGTCATGATAAGGAGCCCAGTTCTTCTTTAGTTACAAAAGCGGATCTTTAGTCCGAAGTAGAGCTTTCGGCCAATATCTTAACGGTACAGATCCACTCATCCGTGCGACACTTCTGTCGCGCCGCGCTCTGCTTTATTCCTATGGGTGACGTCAAGGGACTTCAACGTGCACGCAAAGCATTCCGGGAAGGCGGTGCTACATTTGAGAAAATGTTGCGCATCAAAAAATGTATGCAAACGAATACGTTGACCGTGACGCAACTATCCAATAGAAGTAGAGCACAGAGGAGACGGGGGAAGTCTCGCCGTGGGTCCTTTCTTGTAGATGTAGCAAAAATGGAGGAGAAACTGATTGTGGCTGTAGCCCAGCTGTACTTGAGGAACACCATCAACATACAAATTGAGGATGGCATCCCGACACCACACACCAGGCGACAGAAGTGTAGCACGGACAAGTGGATCTCTACCTTGACCAGGGATGGACTTGCCATCGGAAGGGTCGGGAGTTTTCCCCAACGGATGGTCCATTCCGGGCCGTCATATTTTACTTTGACGGGAGGTCAGCCAGTTACAGTCCTGGACATTTTGAAACAGGTGATAGTAGGCTGAAATGGACTGGCTGTTGCATCCAGAGGAGCGCAAAACTGCACTCTGGCCCAGCCGTCAAATCGAGAGTTCCTCTATATTTAGATGAGGAGAAACCCAGAGTGAATGATGGACGCGTGGAGCGACAGTTATCCGGGATTTCCACCAACTGCGGAACGGCTGCAGATCGGCTCCGCTGCGTGTCGGCTCCGTGCTCCGCCATCATTCAATACCCACCAGGTCCGTATTGGTTGCGGAATGGCTGACAGTGACTATACGAGGACCCTCGCAAATTCACGTATGATCGCGCGATATAACAGCATATATACTGTTCTGAATTGCTGCGGAGCTCTCCGGCATCCGGCAGAAATAGAAACTCTGCGTATCTGCTCTGGAGGGCTGCGGATCGCCGGAGCTGGGACGGAGTTGGAACGCAGCCGTTCCGCAGTCAGTGAAAATACAAACATTGACTTTAATTTTTGTCCCAGCACATCCCTGACCGTGATGGCACAGATCCACTTGTCCATGCAACACTTCTGTTGCGCCGCACTCCGCTTCATTCCTATGGGTGACGTCAAGCGACTTAACGTGCACGCAAAGCATTCCGGGAAGGCGGTGCTGGATTTGAGAATTTGTTGCGCATCAAAAAAGCTGTCCGATGCCCAGCTTTATGCCAATGAATCCATTGAACTATCCAATAGATGTAGAGCACAGAGGAGATGGGGGAAGGCTTGCCATGGTTCCTTTCTTTTAGATGAGGCAAAAATGGAGGAGAAACCAAAGGGGTAGGCTTAAGCTGGACTCACACGAGACACGGCAAAAAATCCCCATACGGCATCCAAATGCAGACACACTTGTACACTACAATCAACATCGTAATCAATCTTCCGCATCTACAAGATGGTGGGCAACATTGCATACAACTGTCCACCTCCAGCAAGGCGACTGACAGGAGCTGTTTTCAGTTTAGTATTCATTGACAATACGAAAACTATCTACTGAGCTGTCAAAGCTTGTCTTGCAATCTCACACACCCATAGATGAAAGCGACATATTAGCTCTTTCTCTGAGGTAAATCAACTTCCGGTTCTGGCACCGTACGGCAAAGCACTGCAAAAGTTGGATTATTTCAACTCTTGCGACACACCCGCCGCACCGCATCCACATTTTGCCGGTTCCGGTAGATTTGCCGTAGCGGTGCGCATTGCTTCCTATGGAAATGAATGGACTTCCGCCGCAATGCAACCAGTTTGCCGGACCTGGTGTGAATCCAGCTTTAAACACGGAAGTTGAAGCGGCCCAAAAATACTTTTTCCCATAGACTGGTGAAAGGAACTTCTATATTTCCACAGATAATTTCTTTTGGGGTCAACTTACCAGCCTGAACACTTAAAGGGACCTTGCTTAAAACGTCTGGTTTTAAGAATAACATATATATAAACATAATAAAACTCTTCTAGACATTTTAAAGTATTATATCTTACTACAAATTTTATTGATTATCGCTGTTAATTTCAATGACAAAGAACGTACTTCTATACATCCCCACTTTGCAACTGAAAAGGTGCAATAAACAAGGTAAAATGAACTCATAAGCATAGCAGAATTTTATGACAAAGAAAATACTTCTATAATAACTGTCTTGTTCAAGGATCAATGTTTGGTTTGGTCTGATTAGTTCATTCCATGTCTTGCTTCTTCTGTCTCTAATATAATCTAGAAATTACATGTTCATCATGCAGGATGCAATTTTAGTCCATTGGTTGGCACTTTCCTGCAGGCAGGGAATTTCAAGTGTCGTTATATACCCCATGTCATCACAAGCACTGAATTTCAGTGATAGTGTTTCAGTTTGTAGATTATGTGCATATAAACAATACCTGACACATCCAGCCCACATTAAATAAATAGAGTCCACGGCTGGATTTTGAAAATGATCAACAAAAAAATACAAATGTACTGTATTAAAGTTGAATTTACATCACTTCATACACCATACACTAGAGGGCGTCAACACGTCAACAATACACTCCGATTCTCAGCCGTAGACAGCCAATTACATCCAATACACAATTCAAGCAGACAGACACACCAATCAGAATCAATGAGCCTTGGCCGCCCATGACCCTGTCACTGGTTCACTGCATTTCCTTCCTTGGACCACTTTTGATAGGTACTGACCACTGCAGACTGGGAACACCCCACAAGAGCTGCAGTTTTGGGGATGCTCTGACCCAGTCGTCTAGCCATCACAATTTGACCCTTCCCACTGAGTAAAATATTGTGAAAGACAACTTTTCAACGTCTATTCAATGTCTGTTCAACCACAAAGACGCATATTCAACATACTTTCAACCTCAATTGCTTAGAGGGTTGTCAAAGTTGCTGAAATCCTTACGCTTGCCCATTTTTCCTGCTTCTAGTGCATCAAATTTGAGGACAAAATGTTCACATGCTGGCTAATATATCCCACCCATTGACAGGTTCCATGATAACGAGATTATCTGTGTTGTTCACTTCACCTGTCAGTGGTCATAATGCTATGGCTGATGAGTGTATGTTGAGTTAGACAGTCAATTAGACTGAATACGTATAGTAACACTATGAACAGTAAGATCTATAACATATTCAAATCAACTGATAGTCAACTTTCCAAGTCAATTTTGTGCTTGCTTGTATATTTTCGTAAGTATTTTGTAATAGTTAAAAAGTCAAAATGTATTCATCACTCCTGCGTATAGAAAAGTATCCTATACCACCACCAGACAATCAGTTTTAAATATGCCTCCAGTGCCTCAATGCAAATCTAAAAGTTATAATAGGAAATGCAGTTTCTGTATATTTTTATGCCAATGTGTTTTTCCTGTTTGTTCTGATAAGAGTGAAAGGACATTACTGCTTAAACTGTTTGTTTTTGGAATGATGTTCTGGTGCGAACACGATGGTCTGCTAAGGATCCCTTTGGAGGTGTGGTCTTGGCATTGTGGGTGGGTCGAAAGCATGCCTGCCCAAGGTTTTCTTTGTGCAGGACCACGTCTCTTGTTCCCCCCAGTCTCAGCCCCAGATGTTATGCTGCAATAGTTTATGTGCCAGGGGACTAGGGTTTTTCTGTCCTTTCTCTGTCCCCAGAGGCAGATTATATATTCATTTTGGGGTCAGAGCTGTATCAAGGTACTAGGCACAAGGTACGCCCACTCTAATGTTCCTGATGTCATGTTCATCCTAGGAGGACCCAAACAGGACCATGTGGCCTGATGACTCTTTCCTGTCTTCGTCCTGTGCCCAACCCGCTGTGCTGGTGCCCACGTCACTGCTGTTGGTGACGTTTCCACCTGGTGACGCCAGCTTTACATTTCCAGGGGGCTTTACCTTCTCCCTTCACAAGACCTCTGAACTGTATTGATGCTACACAAAGACTATAGTCACAGCCCACCTATCATATCTTCATTGTTGGACACTAATTGAACACTGATAAACAAAGTGTTCAAAACCCCCACCCGGTACAGCCAGAAGAGGACTGGCCACTCCCTTGAGTCTGGCCTCTCTATAGGTTTCTTCCTAGGTCCCACCTACTAGGAAGGTTTTCCTAGCCCCTGTGCGTCACTTGTGTTGCTTGCTCTTGGGGGTCTCGAGCCGGATGTCTGTCAAAGCACTTTGTGATAACTGCTGTTGTAAAAAGGGCTTCATGAATAAATTTGATTGATTGATTGATTGGCCAGTAACGAGCCCAGGCCAAAAATGACAGCAAGTTTCTCAGTCGATTTATCACCTCAGATGTAACGTCCAGCAGAATTCAAGTGAACGCCCATTCAAACATCAGTTCACTGCTTTCAAGAAACTCAACATGTCACTATTCCCTCTTATGATTCCCAAAGTGTAGTCACTGCAATTTCAGTACAACAACAGATATGCACAGGCACCATAAGAGACAAAACAATGCTAGGAAAGGCAATGAACTTAATTTGTTCTTCTTTAGAATTTGAAGCTTTGGGGTGGCGTTACCTCAGTTTTAAGCAGTGCCGGCCCGAGCCTTCCACCACGCGGAGTCACCTGTGCACTTGATTGGGGGCCTGGTGGCCACGGGGCCCCAAGCAGCCGCTTAGTTCGCTTACGCCTAGGGCCGGCCCTGGTTTTAAGGAACATTAGGGGATGCAATGTTAAATGTTCAAGTCTGACAACTTGAGCATACAGATGTGTTTATAAAAACATGCTATAATCTCTTCTATTTTCCTTTACCTCACACGCTTTCCACAAACCAGTCTCTGACAAATCCCTTTATGTCTGAAAGTCAGAGCCGTCATGGGCCCACAATAGCGCCCTGTCTGCCATTGGTCTTATAAAACAGTTCCTGTAAACCAACATCTATAGTCTCCTCTGTACATGACCTTCCAAGCCGGAGAAAAGAGGCCTAATCCACTTTATACACAGTAGGGGACAATGAGATTCAGACTGCCTCGACCTGTGTCAATTACCGTTCGATTTAGCTGTCTCAGCCTGTCTGGATATAGATTAATTTGTTTAGGTGTACGCTTTTTTGAGATTATATTCAAGTTATATATATCATATGTAATTTTCTTTGGCCATTAAAGTAGTTTACATTTTAAAAACATATGCCCTTTGTTCCTGTATAACCTTTTTGCACTGTTAAGCACTGTATAAAGCTGCGAAATGACTGAAATCTGCTCTGCCGATACGAATCACAAAATCCATCACAAATCGTTCAATTTTCTCCATTATTATGAATATTAAGTATAAAACTCGTACTGTTTAGTCCCAAAAAACCACATGATGTTTCTCTATTTGACGTTTGGACTGCTTTTGATGACGTGTTAAAATAGGGTTTACCCGCTCGCTCCCTTCAATCTACCCTCTGGACAAATCTTCGGCAGTTGCGTGTACTGAGCGTTAGCTCTTGACACACTCAACCTGCAAACCTCCTGTAGTCCCACACGCACTGCAAACTATAGCTGCTGGATTTGAGCAGAAATGTTGTTCTGCAGAGCTGCTTGGCAGAGACTTGGGCCACTGGCCCGAAAGACAGTCTTCCTTCCCATATTTAGAAATGGTGAGTTGAGAGAACCCCTTGATGTTTAGCGTAATTGGTCGGTAGATTGTGTTTGGGTCGTTCATGCAGTTGTTGCATCCTTTAGATGATGCATCATGCATGCTAGATCATCGGATTTACTAAAAATTCAGATAGGGTAGTTTGTGTATTTTAATTTAATTAAATTGAATGCTTTAATGTTTCTTAAATAATATTTCTGCATGATTTTGATTTATGATTAAAAACGCAACTGTTTGAGTTTTATATCATTTCAAGATTTAGTGTTAGATTTAGTATTTTTAATGGCACTTTAAGCACCGTTGCAGTAACGTTCCCTAGAGCTGTCCACGACGATTAGAACATTTCTGCGCATAAAACCAAACCTCCCATCCCATAACCGGCATAATAGGTTTTATGTAACGTTTACATGTATGCTTTTGATATCAGAGTTCCGTAATCGTTGTTTTAAGATTTAATACATTATGTAATTTATTTGTTTTATACACAACCAGTTTTGTAAGTGCGTTTGCCTAAAAAACGGGAAAAGTAAGTTTTGTGTCAGGCTATGCTGTTCCAAGCGCTGGTCCAAGTACTGGCTTCATCCTAGAATTCAATTGGCGTCGTTGCCCCGAGGGAGTAATGAATTGTGCTGGTTTAATTTCCTGTTTGTTAGTCGTTCGAGAACTCCGAATACAGCTCGAGTCAATCATGATTTAGGTCTTTTATAAGATTCTTATTGAATAAATTTGGAGTTGTATTTATACAGTCGTTATAGGATGCAATTCTATGGGATTATGTTTGACCTTTTTATTAGGATTTGCTAATCGCAATTCTGTCCGTTTTGTTCCAAATCATCAAATCGGTTTCAACACATTAGACGGGCACCTATTATGTCTTTTCTGTTTTGACACAAGCCTATTGAGGTTAGGTCTGATCAATCAATACTTCTTGGTGAACATCTGTTCATGTTATAGAGATAAATAATAGTTTGAGCGGTTGTCTATGGAAAGCCATTTTTGTCAATATTAAATAAATAAATATGGCTATGAAATAAGTCCTGAAATAAATAAATGACACAATAAATATATAAATATTTAAATATAAATATATAAACTCAGTCCAATCAAAAAAATAGCTACGTTGTTTTTTATTTCATAATGGTGTTTTTCAAAGGAAACCTTTTATTTATTTCAGGGGACTTTTATTTCATAATTCAACATTTATTTATTTCAAGGCACTCTTGTTTCATAATGACACATTTTATAATATCCATTTGTTATATTCAAATGAATGGGGCGTGGTTATATCACAGATTCAAACTCACAGCACCCGTATGTTTGCTCTGGCGGATAAGTGATCTTGAAAATATACAAAGATTTCGAAGTTTTAGATAGCTTGAGAGCGATTAAGCTCCGTGTTTGTGTGGAAGATGTCATAAGCTTATGAAGATATGCTCGCTAACTATGTGTTATCTGGTCTATCAACCCGCGAAATCGTGGATCTGTTTGTTGTCACAAAGCATGATTCAGAGGAGATCGATTTATCAACCTGAGAAATCGGTGATCTGTGTGGTGTGTTACCCAGCACAATTCAGAGGAGATCGATTTATCAACCTGAGAAATCGGTGATCTGTGTGGTGTGTTACCCAGCACAATTCAGAGGAGATCGATTTATCAACCTGAGAAATCGGTGATCTGTGTGGTGTGTTACCCAGCACAATTCAGAGGAGATCTCTAAATCGCACTTTGTGACACACCAAACAGATCCGCGATTCCTAAGGTTGATAGACCAGACAACACAAAGAAAAACCCAAGAAAACAGTGCTCAATCGGTCTCAAACTAATTAAAACTTTGATATCCATGTACATATTTTGAAGATCACTTATCCGCCTAAGTTTTGCAATAAAGTCTTCAATACGGGTGCTGTTGATTTGGTTTGAATCTGTGAGATAACCACACCCCATTCATTTCAATATAACAAATGGATATTATGAAATGTGCCATTATGAAATAAGAGTGCCTTGAAATAAATAAATGTGAAATTATGAAATAAAATTCCCCTTAAAATAAATAAAAGGTTTCCTTTGAAAAACACCATTATGCAATAAAAAACAATTTATTTATTTTATTGGACTACGATTATATATTTATATTTAAATATTTATATATTTATTGTGTCATTTATTTATTTCAGGACTTATTTCATAGCCATATTTATTTATTTAATATTGACAAAAATGGCTTTCCATAGTTGTCACCCATAACAATGATTGCCTTTCAAGGAGGAAAACAGAATCACATTCGTGTCAACGGTGACGTCTGACCTCTAGCCCAGCTTAACTGATTAGGGCCTACAGTATCTCAGTATAAGTGTACTTGAGCTCAACATGACTAGGGAATCCCAGGGCCCCACTTGCTGTCTCATGGGTATTGGTTGAAGGGTGAACTGGCATAAACATACATTTTCCTCTGGGAACGTTGTTGCTTGTATTGTAATTGTGAATTCAAATGTTTGGTTTCCAAATACATTTTGTGTGGCTTCTTGTGAATTAGTGTTTAAATGTTTGATCCCAGTGAAACTGCTTCTGCAATTTCTGGAACTGTTATGAGGGTAAATGCTAATGCTGGTTGAGGTGCGTGGTACACAAGTTCTCTACAGTAGAGAAATAGTAGTTGCACTCTACCTGTTAGAGGCTCCAGGTGTAACAAGAGAGGCTCCTATTTGAGCAGCATGTCAGCATAAACCGGCTCCATGTAGCGGTAAAAAAAATCAGCAAAACAAACATGCTGTAATCGGCTTTAATCTGTTGTGTACTGTGCTGCGTTCATCACCTCAAGAATTACTGCCTATTGTGTTTACCTACCTGTTTTCACAGGGGAACTATTCAACAAAAGAGTGTGGGTTCTGGGTTTTGCAGGTGGAACCTTTTAACAGAACATTGTGTGTTCTATGCTTTGTGCATGGTTGACATGCTGTCTCCGGTCTGTTCTGATCGCGCATGGCAGACCTGTCGAGTTGCATGTTCAGCGTGTTTCTGCTAGAGCAGAAGTGATTAGGGAGTGTTTGTGTGAAGGTACAGTGCAGCTCTAGGCCAGGAAGTTGGTGGTTTTATTTCTGGACATGCTTAACTGCTCTTCAGCCTATCAACACTGGCTATCTATTCAGCAAAATACATCCATCTCCTCAGTCCTGCAACAGTAACAAGGAATACCATTAACAACCTTGTTTATTTATGCTCTCAAATGTCTTTGCTTAAGTTTGGAGTCTCTTTCTAGGGTCGTTGTTTTGTCAATAATTTTACGTGAACCGCTGCAAAGCTGTTGGTAATGGTGAAAGTACACAAGCACACGTAAAATAAAGATAAAAGGATCTGGCTCAAGAAAACGTTTAATTATTCTGAGTGTTCACCTTGTGTCCGAAATGCCTGAGCCGAGCTTGGTCCATTACTGATCTGTCTGTTGCTCAACCCATTAAGTCAAAACCTGTCAATCATCAGTATTCACCATGGTTTTGAGTAGTTCTTGAACCAAGGACTCTGTGGCCTATTAGCTTGGCCTGTGACATCACTTTCCCGCTATCTGATGTGTCTGACTCTGCTCAATGTGAATGGAGCCGCAGACTTGCTATTGTGTAACAGGATTTGAAGGGATTGAGGTTTGTTGTTGCCCTCAATGGGAAAAGAAGATGGCGGACTTGTTCCGACCAGGTCGTAAAGGGGGTTGGATGTTAGTTTGCTGTGTTGGATGATAGGCTTGGCTGAGATTGACAGTTAGTGTTGAAGCAATAAATTGTTCATATGCAGATTTTAGTTGGAGCTTAAAGTTGCAATCCGCTTTACTTCGACCACTGGTTGTAAAAGTGCCGCTGTCAACACAAAAAGGGTCCTCAGAAATTGAATAATGTGTTGTATTAGTCCCCATATCATCATCAAAACCTCTATCTCAGGTATTATAGGGCTACTACACTTCTCAAACAACGTAAGGGAACACTAATCACACATTAAGTCTTAAAAAACAAAACATATTAAAGTTCATAATCTTTACTCTCCATTCTTCAATTTGTTGATAACATAATGACGTATTAATTTGTTGATAACATAATGACGTATTAATTTGTTGATAACATAATGACGTATTAATTTGTTGATAACATAATGACGTATTAATTTGTTGATAACATAATGACGTATTAATGTGTTAAAAACATAATGACGTATTAATTAGTTGATAACATAATGACGTATTAATTTGTTGATAACATAATGACGAATTAATTTTTTTGGTAACATAATGACTTATTAATGTGTTAAAAACATAATGACGAATTAATTTTTTTGGTAACATAATGACTTAGAAACCAAAGTCACCAACAGATTGAGGGCTTGATTCAAGCTCACAACGAAAATTAAAGTAAACAATTGAAGTCACAGGCTGTTCCAATTTGTGTGGATTTCATCACAGCAACTCATAATGTGACTCAGTAGTATGTATGGCCCCCACGTGCCTGTATGCACTCCTGAGAACGTCTGGGCATTCTGCTGATGAGACAGTGGTTGGTGTCCTGGGGGATCTCCTCCCAGACCTGGATCAGGGCATCAGTGAGCTCCTAGACAGTCTATGACACTACTTTGTAGCGTTGGCCAACGTTCTCAATTGGATTCAGGTCTGGGCAACATGAGGGCAAGTCAATGGCATCAGTGCCTTAGTCATCCAGGAACTGTCTAAACACTCTGGCCACATGAGGCCGGCATTGTCCTACGCAGGAGGAACCCAGGGCCCACTGCACCAGTGTAAGTTCTGACAATAGGCCTGAGGACTTAATCTTTGTACTGTACAGCAGTCAGGGTACTGTTGGCTAGCACGTGGAGGTCTGTGCGACCCTCCAAGGATAGGCCTCCCTAGACCATCAGTGACCTTCCACCAAACCGGTCATGCTGGATGATGTTGCAGGCAGCAAAGCATTCACCACGTCACCTCCAGACTCTTTCACATCTGTCACATGCTCAGTGTGAACCTGAACTCATCTATGAAGAGAACGGTGTGCCAATGGTAGACCTGCCAATTCTGGTGTTTTCTGGTGAATTCCAACCGAGCTGCACGGTGCTGGGCTGTGAGCACAAGTCCCACTAGAGGATGTCAGGCACTCATGCCACCCTCATGGAGTCTGTTTCTGACAGTGTGGTGAGAAACATGCACAACAGTAGCCTGCCGGACTTCATTTTGTTAGACTCTGGCAGTGCTCCTCCTGTTCCTCCTCACACAAAGAAGCAGATACCGGTCCTGCTGCTGGGTTGATGCCCTTCTATGGCCCTGTCCAGGTCTCCTTGTGTAACGGCCTGTCATGTGGTATCTCCTCCATGCTCTTGAGACTGTACTGGGAGACACAGCAAACCTTCTTGAGATGGCACATATCGATGTGCCATCCTGGAGGAGCTGGACTACCTGTGCAACCTGAATGGGCTGTAGGTACCGTCTCATGCTACCAGTAGTGACAAGGACACTAGCAAAATGCAAAACTGAAGAAGAATCAGTCAGGAAGGATGAGGAGAGAGCAATAGTGTGGCCACCACCTGCAAAACCATTCCCTTTTTGGGGGTTGTCTTGCTGTTGCCTCTGTCACTTTCATTTGCACCAAAACAGATGACATTAATCCACAACTGACTTGGTGTTATACTTTGTTTGCGTGTTCTCTCATTTTCTTTGTAGTGTATTTATAGATTATCCACAAATTCAAAACATGTTATCATTCTTGTCTAAAATGGGAGGTTAAAAAAATGTAATCTCAAAAGTCCCAGATGCGTTTTTGACTACTTGCCACAGTGATGGTTTTAATTGTCAGTCAGCGCCAGAAGAACCACATTCAGTCTTTTTATATACATTCATATGAAAGGATTAGCTTATTGTATTGGTCTTCAGTATAATACCCATGTGTTAGCATAAGCAATAGAACACATGGCCAATATACAGAAAACAGATTGTCCAAACAAACAGTATCAAACACATTTAGCTAGTGGGAATCTGTGTTCCCATGACTCGCACATCAATAGTCTGTTCTGATACAACTCCTCTGCAGGAGCTGCCAGTAGCCATACTTGGTTATCCCTTAGGGTCCACGATCAACATATTGCTTCATTTTACTGTAGGCGTTCAGGTAGTTATTTGAACGGACCCTGTGGCTACTTGAATGTATCCTCCTGTGTACCTGGTTTGGTCCCCTAATCTCCCCTGTATCCTCCACAGCTGGTCAAAGACGTCACATGTCATTTGGGATTCCTGGAGGTTCTGCCACCAACATGGCATACGTGGTTCTGTGTGGCGGAGGCCTCACTGCCGCTGTAGTATATGTAAGTACTTGTCCAGTTTTCAGTCTACTTGGAGGGGTAACGAGTGGAGTATGAGTGTAGGCTGATCCTAGATCTGTGCAAATTACAGCAAACCACTTAAAATATCATCCAAGAGCCCACATATTTTAGCTTCTGTTAAAGAGCTGAAGTAATGTTTTATTTATTTGGCAATTGCACTGTACTTCAAATGTACTTGCACACCAGCACCCATCTGTTGTCAACAGCCTTCGTGATGCGCAGGTGTAAATGCTTTGTAGAGTAATCAGTCCTACTTGGTTATTCCCCAGATTTGTGCTGACGCAGGCTAGTTGTATTAGACCCCAGGGGAAAGAACACTTCACCCCGCTAGAAAAACTCTGGTCACTGTTACTTGAGGGCAAAGGAAAGAGACGTTTCAGGTTTTGTCCAGCCTTGCAACAAAACAAAATGAAGACGGCGTTCACAGCTGCCATTTAGGAGTTGTTAATTTCCGTTGTGTGTTTACTTTGGCACGTGTCTCCAAATACTGTCTGTTCCATTTAGGCTTACAAGACAGTGAATGGGGACAGTGAGCGGTATAACGACAGACTCGCCGAGATCAGCTCGAGGCCAAAGGAAGGTGAGTAGACTACGGTCTGCAATGTTACGAATGATATTGTCCCACATGCTGAATCTGCTAGCTAAACAAAGAGCTGCAGAATTACAATTTAAGAATTCAGATGTCTACATCTGGAATGCGTACAATGTTTGAGAATCCTAATAAACAAAAATGCCCAGAGTCAGTTTGGAAAAGGAATGTGTCGTATGGACGTTGAAACAACAGTTAGCATGCTCAAAGCCAGTCTAGCCAAATGTTTTCACTTGACATGGTCCCTGTTTTGGCACTCCCTCAGACAACTCCACATGGTGGAATGATCAGTCTGAATGCGATTAATCTAGCCTGTCAGGTCTGATTTCTGTCAGCGATTGAATGACCTGTCAAGCCGCCAAGTCCCTGGGTCACCTGCCCAGATTGCCTATGATTGGTTTGTTTTATTTATAGCCACTTTCTGATTGGTCTGTTCTGGTGCTAGGGTGTCTCATAGGGTTGTTCGGAAAACCTAATTTTCATTAGGAAATGGAGAAGCATTTCAAGGGATGGACAAGCAATCTCACTGGGTAACCAGGCCTAAAGCAGTTTTGCTATTGTTAGGTATTTGTTATGTAAAATTAACGTTTTATTTTACTCTATATACCACTGGCAATATTTCTCCCAAATTCCAAATAATTGTCATTCAGAGTATTTATTTGCAGAAAATGACAACTGGTTAATATAACAAAAAATATGCAGTGATGTCTGACCTCAAATTTTAAGATTAAATTCACACTAATGTGTACTCTGAGGAAGAGTTCAGAATATTTGGTGTAATAATAATAATTGTATAAAATAATAATTGTCTTTCTTGACATGCTCTCCACCATTGTTTCACATTGATGTTGGTTGACTTTAATATTCAAGCAGCTCATCTTTGTTGGATGCCTTGTGACCATCCATGTTCCTCTTGATCACATTCCAGAGGTCTTCAATGGGGTTGATTTAAGAACATTTGCAGTGCTCTAAATGTTTTCCAGAACTGTATATTTAGACAAAGATGCCATTTTAAAGCCCTTTTTCTCACTTTGTTAAAGACATGGAAGACTGAGTACTTAATAATATTAACATCCTGTTCCTGTGACATAGTTTTCAGGTCCGTCCGTCACTGTTGTTGCACCCCATGCAAGTCTCACTATGGCTCTGCTCTTGTAAGCTTTTACAAAGGCAAAATTGAACGAGTGCTACAGTAGTTTTCCCAAAAATGACCTGAAAGCCTCTGTTCAATAATGGTGATAAACTTCACCATCTCACCAGGGATTAATGCCACAGAGGGTCCAGATTGTTTGGTACCAAAATGTATTATTTGGTGGGACTGGCTATGAGTTGGACAAATCCCTGTGTGCCTCTTCTCTTTGATCTATCAATCAGCTGCGTTGGTCCAGGAGGAGGAGCCGGCAGATGAGGCCATAGAAGATCCGGCAGAACCGGTCCCGATAGAAGCAGAAGTGGCGGTCCAGATTGTCGCAGAGACTGCTGCGGTGGATGAGCCACCAACACCAGAGGTTACAGCCGAACCCTTGGTGGAGGCAGTGGCTCCGTCAGAGGTCGAGGAGGCACCTGCAGAAGATGTCGTGACGGACGTCTTTACGGAAGAGGTAGCAGCCGAGGTCGTCTCAGAGGCGGTGGCTGTTGAGGAGGCACATTCGGCAGAGGCTCACGGTGAGGAGGTAGTGACAGAGACTGCTCCCATCATGCCTCAGGCAGAACCGGCCACTGCCGCCGAGGTGGCAGCGTGAGCGGTCAGAGGTGAAAGGTTATCCTTGAGGGCTTAGCTTTGGCTGGTGTTCTTGCTTTTATACCCCTCCTTCTATACCCCTAAATGTGCCCCCCCATTCCACCGCAGGCCCGGTCTACTCCCTAGTCCCCATGCGGTACACCTAAACCAATCACATTGCTGTAGAGTTTTGGATTAAAATAAATGCACTGACCCGAGTTTGCTGATTGGTGCCGAAATGAAGCATTTCCTTAATTATGTATTGAATGAAAAATTCTGTAAGTATAAAACAACAAAATGGATTTGGTGCACTGCATGGGGAATAGTTTTTTGTTTTGGACACGCCCTGTTTCACTACCACATTTTACAGTGAGAAGGAGGAGTTGGGGCTGTTGAAGTGTAGCTGTGGGGGGGCTGTCTATTGTCTGATGTGCTTCTGGCAATTTTCACCAGAAGAATCTTGAGGACTTTCAACGTTGTATAAATCAATACTGCTCTATCAAGTAAGTCATGGTTGGCGGAAACTCCTGTCTCAAACAGGATTTGGTTATCTAAGGGAAAGAGATAGGAGTCATAATTGTCTTAATCAATGCCCTGAAGCAATAACCTTTGTGTGTGTCAGAAATCGCATCCTATTTGCTGTAAAATGCCCCCTATGCTTCGGTCAGATGTAATGTATTATGTAGGTAATAGGGTGCCATTTTGGACACGACTCCTGGAAAGTTCTAGTTGGAGTTCTGGACACAAAATATTCCTTTTCCTTTAGTTTTGTCTTAATGTATTTGTTCCTTATCATACATTTTCAGCTGGATTGCACAGATACCGGTAATAAGTACTTCAGCTTGGTTATTATGCAAAACCTTACTCTACCCAGAATAGCATTTTAATTGCAAACCTTATTCTACCCAGAATAGCATTTTAATTGCTATTTGGGCTGCATCTTATTGTGAAATGTGACCAAAAACATGTTAGAACATGTTAGCTTCCTTTAAACTCTCGCTCAGTGCCGCTTTCTCACCTCTGCTTGAAGTTCATTAGTTCAAGTTGCTTTTGTTGGTGTTGTTGTTGTTGAGCTTAGGAAAAGCTCTACATGGATTAGTGATGTCATAAAGCATGTTCTAGAGTGTTCCAGATCCTCAATGCATCACTGGAACACCAGTAATTGGAAATGTTAAGAACAAGTCAACATTCTGTTCTCTCTTACCAGACTGATGCAGCTGTATAAATCATTCTATTCTAGAAAGTTTAACATTAAGACGTATTTTCACCCCAAGCACTGATACAGTACAATCATATTGTATCCACTGGGAATGTTTTCATTATAAGCTGGTGTGAATCAGTGTTTGGATGGGAGCTACTTCAAACGTGTCTTCACACCTTTTAATACCTGTTATATAAACGTTAGCCGCTATCTGTACAACTCCAAGCCTCAAAACATACTGCATACCATACCCTTTTAAATGCATTATGTTGGTGTGGAGTGGAGCAGATTCCTAAATAGCACTATTTTGAAGCTCTGTTCGTGCACTAATTTAGAGAATAGGACACCATTTTGGATACGGACAAAGCATCAGTTTTTTTTACTGCCATATGCCTTTCCTGTAGCTAAAGCAGACAAATACCTGCCATGCCTTACGTGATGCAAGGAAGCTCACATACTCCTGTTCCATGTAAAGTGCGCTACTTTTGGCTTTTATGGCAATTTTCCATACTTTACAAGTCTTCAATTTGTAACTGTGAAAGTTAAAGGTTAAGGGAACATTTAGAGTAACCCAAAAGTGTCACTACATTTCTACTTTCTATTAATATATTGAAAAATGTGTTCCTGTTTGAAGGCAAGATTGGTACTAGTTTCTTAAGGGAATGTTTGTGGAAACAGTATAAATGGGGGAAAAGAAAATAAGGAAATGAAGTCATTGAATAAAGACATTGCCTTCTATGTTTTTGTCTTCTATTGCATTTTTACAGATTTACTTGCACTTTCTATCCTACTAGTTATAAATACTTCAGATTTCTAAACTTAAAAAAACAAGAGTCAAAATTATCCAGTGGTCCAGTGATCTTTTTTGTTTTTAATGATTTTTTTCCCCAAATGCTCCAGTATATATGTTGTCATATTTACCTCATTCACCAGTTACAGTAGGTTATCTAGTCCCTTCCACAACCACCCTGTACTTCCTGTCTACACAGGCAGCCCAGGTAAATGTTAATTTTATTATCTGCTTCTTTTAATCAGAGCTGATCTGATGGTTCAAAATACAAATGATAAAACAAAGGATCAGAATTGGGCTGCTTGCGTACACACAGGCATCTAGGTTTGCCTATCAAACTTGTTGGTTTTAGTTTATTAGTGTGTATACTGAGCATGTATGCAATGCTCCTCCTGAATTGATGGTCCCATAATGTGTCAGCTGCCTTTGCCATTGTCATGCTCCTTAGTGTGTAGTTCAGAGTTTTTGAAATGATAAACCAAAAATGTATCACATTTGAACGTGCTAAGGTTCATTATCTACTCTTTCAGGATGAAGGTACTGGACTGGTGTACCAATGTATGCATTTGCCACTGTTAGGGTTATTAGAACTGACACAAAATAGCCTTAAGACATCATGATGGAAAATTTTGTTGACAGCTCCTGCACAACAGGTGTGGTAAAAAAATTCCAATTACTTAGCTGAACCATAAGCTCTTGCGTCACCTCATCCTTGTGTGTAGAATTGCTTAGCAATTAGGTTGTCATTGATTGTTAATGAGTATAATTTAAAGTAACTTTTGAAATGTCCCCACACAAGGCTAAAATATTATAGCCTTCCCAGTCAATGCTACTATTTTTAACAGACGATAACACTGAATTACCAACTAAGGTTTTACTTCAGTGTATAGTCTTGAACACATCCCTCAGCTCAATGATATTTTGTCCATGTACCACAAACCAATGAGATTCCTTTAAAGTTCCCATGGCAATTCAAATAGTACAGTCTTTTTTTGTACTCGCTGTATATAGTCTAATTTACCACAGTACTCAGGGTTCTGTCAAACTAACTATAACTGGGTTTAAAACTACAGCAGCCAAGGAGCATGAAATGGCTGCTGGATTAGTGCCCTGTAGAGTCCCCGAAGATGGTTGGTGGCAAAGTGGTGCCAAGGTGAGTGACATGTAGGAGAATTACAGGTAAGTCCATTACTGTATATAAGGACATCAACCCTGAACCTGTATTCACTCTGCCACAAACACACTTCATTATGACAATGAAACATTACTTTGTAGGATAGTATGGAATTACATTTTTAATTTATAAACATTTTTTAACCACTACATAAAGACCTATGATACATTTACCTTGTAAACTAAAGCTTGAGAACTAGGTGTTGCTTGAGTTTACATTTTCATAAAAATTATGAAATGGCTGCTATTCTCTTTGGAGGAGGGTAGTGCTGTGTTGGAATATGTTATGTCCTGTGGCTACTGTCAGATGTGGTCATAACTGGCGTTGTGGTGGTTTCTATTCCAGGGTCTGTGTCTGACATCCTGGCTGCATCCATGAATCTCCTGGTTGGACCGGAGATCGCTGCAGCCTCTGTAGCCGAGAGGAGGCTCGTTTCTGCCGTTCAGTGCCTCGAAGACAAGAATATGGATTCCTTGTCTGGCTCGGTGGACCATCTACCACTGCTGGAAGTAGCTGAAGATGGCAAAGCAATATTTGTGGAAACCAAAGAGGCCCAACTTGAAGAGATCACTGAACTAGAGAAGCTACTGCTAGCTGCTGTTGAGGACTTTGCCTCAGAGGATGTGGTAGAACAGGCTACACCAGCTTCAAAACAGGAAGAGGCTGCTACAAATGGCTTCCTCCAGGTCCCGGAGAAGGTTTCTGAGGTGTTGTTGGAAGAAGTTCAAGTCATCGAGGAGGCTTCCCCTGGAGAGACTGAGGTTCCTGCATCAAACGAGGCATCAGATGAGCAGGGTTCCACCGTGGATGAGGTGCATGTGGTAGATGACAAGACGCCAGTTCCAAAGGAGGCTCTTCTGGTTGACAATGTGTTGGTGGAACCGATCACTAGGGAGGCAGATCGAGGAGCAGAGGCACTCGTTGTGGAGGCAGCTACGCTGGCAGCAACCTCAGCCCTGAAGATTGTGGCTGTAGCTGCAGAGACAGTCACAGAGGAAGTCATAAAGGAAGAGCTCTGCCACAAGTGCCTCAGAGAAACCCCAGCATCTTCTCCTGTGGACGTTGTAGAGGCTTCATCGTCCCCTTTGCAAGTTGCAGAGGCTACGTCTGTCCCCGTGGTAGTTGCAGAGGCTACGTCTGTCCCCGTGG